>JAKZJZ010002711.1:0-14026 GCA_022702705.1 Papilionanthe hookeriana x Papilionanthe teres | reverse complement strand
GAACATATGTTTTCTATCAAGTTTTAATAATTCAATTTGTAAGATCAAAAAGTAAATAAAAAACAAAGTGAAAAGGTCATCAGAAATTCTCCATAATAAATCGACACATCATTTCCACATCACAACATCAGCACATCACATGAAAAGGAGGAAAACAAACAAATATACTCAAGACTCATGAGGAAACACGACAAAAGATGGATTTTATATATAAAAGCAACGTCATACAAACAGAGTAAAGAAAAGACAACTTATCTCAAACTCTTCCCCAAGCGAATCTCAAGGAATTTCTTTGACTCCTCTTCTTTCTTCACAACAACACACAATTCTCTCTTTAGATAAGTAAGGAAGAAGAAATCTCTCACTTTTCCTCTCCTCCTACACTCCTTAGAAGAGAACACACACAAACCCTAGATGGACTCTCTACACTACAACTATGAAAAGACACACTCACTCTTCACTCTCACACAATAAAGACTCTCTCCCCCTCGCTAAACTTGGCTCCATAACAGTTTGAATTTGGCTATAACTGATTTCCCAAGATTTTCCTCAAGCATCCCTCCAAAATCTGGCCTAATACATTGAATCTAGTTTAAAATCGGGATAAGCAGTGGTCCAGCGCAGGATAGGGCGCCGTCCGACGCTATTTTCCGCCTTCAAGTCAAAACTCTCTGTAAATTGGAGCGGTACAGTGCTGGTTACAGCGTTAGTTCAATAAAATGCATTTTGCTCCAAATTTGCTCCTTTTTACTTTCTTTTGCTTCAAAGGCCTAAAATCATTGTACCTGCATGAAATCATAAAAAATATATTTCTTTAAACTGTAATATCATCAAAAATAGGTATGAATAGACCTTAAAAAAGCAATCAAATTTTTAGTGGATCAGTTAGCTTGGGAAGTCACTGAGGACTTCTCATTATCTTTAGAATCTCCAACCTTTCGCTTCTTTAGATTCAATAAAAAACTAATTCACATTTAGTGTTTCCCAACAAATTTTCTTGTGATCAATCACGAAAATTAAATTTTGAATCCTTGAAGACAAAACCTCAATCTTAATTGAGAGTTTTCTTAAGTGATTTCGATAACTTAACATGTAATTAACTATAAAGGCTTACACGTATAGGGGAATTAGTAACCCAAATATTATAAACCCTATATAGTCTTTGAGCTAGATAGGGGAACGATTTGTTGAAATTTTATAGATGAAATAAATATCCTAAATTTATTATTTTGAATAGTTGAGTCGATTATCAACTAATATTCTTATCTTTTGAGAGGAATTATTACTACAACATTGTGCTTGATTATTCAAATGATTAAACACATGAGATGTGTTTGGTCCCATTTTTTAAGA
Organism: Papilionanthe hookeriana x Papilionanthe teres; assembly: GCA_022702705.1. Classification (NCBI taxonomy): domain Eukaryota; kingdom Viridiplantae; phylum Streptophyta; class Magnoliopsida; order Asparagales; family Orchidaceae; genus Papilionanthe; species Papilionanthe hookeriana x Papilionanthe teres. Next base: position 12,673 of record JAKZJZ010002711.1, on the reverse strand, counting down.
AATAAAAATACATTTTCAAATTTAGACTATATTTATTAAATTAAATTATTCATTGAAATTATTAAATCATATATTCAAATAAAATAAAACCAAGATCATTTTCTTCAAACAAGGAAGAAGATCTCATTTTCCAAAGGAGAAATGAAACTCTCCTTCAAGAAGCTCCTGCAAAGGCTCCCTCACTCACTCAGGAGAATTCTGGAGAGGAAAAGAATATCAGGAGGAAAAAAGAAGAAGTTGGAGAAGAAGAAGATAGGGAAGAAGATGGTTGGCTCTCTCTAAGACAAATGCTCTCCTTAGCTCTCCCAAAGAGTTCTCCTCTCCAAAATCTCTCAAACTTTTCCAAGACAAAACTCTTCTCTTCCTGAATAATTTCCTAACCCAAAAATATCTCCACTGTCTTCTCAAGGATCCTGTAAAAATATGACAAAAGCTCCACTTAATCCCCCTCTTTAATAATGACATCAAAACTAGGTTAAAAGTGAGGTGGATTTTCTCTACATGTAATGCATGTAGGTTCTCCCATCTAAGCTAACAGGAGGCTACTTTAGCACTAAACTGGGTTGTTTGCTTACGATCCTAAGTCTAGGCGCTAACGCGGCCAAATTGAACACTTAAATGCGAAAATGAATTCTTAAGCATCCAAATCTCTATAACGTCACATTAAGCTGCTTCCTGGGTGGCTAAGCTCCCATATAGAGTGCATAGGTGCTAGACTGGGAGCCAAGCACCCATAACTGGGTGCATATGTGTCAGATCAAGCCTTAAAACCCAATTTTCACTAACTTTGAGATGAATTTCATGCGAGTGGATTTTCATCGATCCCCAAACCATCAAAGGCTATTTGTAAATGGAATATGGTCTTCAAAAATAAGACTGAACATTTAAGATGTGTCGTATCAAGCAAAAACTACTAGCAGAGGTCAAGCTATTGACCTCATTTTTGGTGAGGTCTTCTCTTTCCTCTTAGTGCTTAGGATCTAGCCATAGGACTTCTCCTTGACTATCCTAGAAGACTAGAGATCGAATCCACCATTTAGAAATTAAAACCAAATCTTGATTTTTTTTGGAGTCCTGCATAGATGGTCATTAACCTCCAAATCACTTGGAAGGTTAGGAATTTATGAGTCAATAACCATATTATATTCATATGTAAATGAATCAAGTACAATATTTGTTAATGAACCAACAACCCATTTGTTAATCAATTAGCTTTGCTAATGAATCAACGACCACTTCAATAGTCATTGATGCATTTGCAGATCAAAGTGTCACGCAATGCATCAACAACAACTTCAACAGCCATTTATGTTATGTATGTAAATGAATCAACTGTAACATTTGTTAATGAAACAACGGTCATTTATGAATCAACTGCAACATTTGTTAATAAATCATCGACCACTTCAACTGTCATTTATGCATTTGCATATCAAAGAAGTGTCACTTGATGCATCAACAACCAGTTTCAATAGTCATTTATGCATATTTTACTCACGTCTTTATAATAAAATGTATATAAATCAAAATTACAGAAGCAACCTCATAAACATGTTATATATGTAAATGAGAAGAATTAGAGTATGAATTTCATTTTTTAAAAAAATCTTAAGAATAAAATGGCTTATCAAGAAACGTACAAACAACAAAGTATCACTATGCATTTCTTTCTTTTTTTTTTAATGTTATATTTGCATGCAACATAACATATAAAAAAACTTGCATAACATAAAATCTTTCAAATGTTAAAACTTGAAGAATGCGGAAGAATTAAGAAAGTGACACATTTAAAAGGAAAGTAAAAATAAAAATCTAATCTCTTAAATATAAAATCGTTAGAACTTAGAAGTCATAATGAGCTGAAAAGTGAAGAACCCTAGAAAAGAAATCATTAATGAAAATAGCCTACTGTCTAAACGACTAGCCATCAAATGAAGCAAGATATATTACCAATGATGCTAATCTCCAATCTCATGGAACACAAATTTTTAAGAAAAGTATGACTTGAAGACAAACCGGAGAAAGTCAGATACCTAGCAAGTGCCAGACCTTCTTCCGGAATTACAACAAAATGGCAGAGGAAATGGTCTTATCGAGATGGAAAGGAAAGAAAGGAGAATTTGAAGCCTCAAGGTCTCACACACTTGCTCGACCCTCAGCCTTCGCCCTCGCCTCTTGCCTCTTGAGCACGAGAGAGAAACAAAGAATGACATAAATGAAGAAGTCGAAGGCGAGAACGAAATAATGAAAGTAGGGTTTACCACTTATTTAGCAACCAGCAGGATGAGGTTGAAATAAAATTTAAATTTTATAATATTTTTTTAATATAAATTTAAAAAGAAATTTAAATTTTAAAATTTTCTATTAATACACGGTAAAATTTAATATTAGCATATTGATTATATTATATTTTAGTTAATTATTTATTTCGAACCAAGACGAAACAAACACAAACGAATGACTTTTAGTTCATGTTCAGTTCGTTTATAATTCGAACAAAAAAAAATTTATTCGTATTCAATTCACTTATTTAACGAATGAATTAAATAAGGACTTCACCTACAGAGCCAAACACGTGCTATTCGCAAATTACAATCTTTTTTGACAGCTCTAACAGTAAAAGACTGTTGAATTTTATGTTCAGATTTTGTATTTTCAATTTATGCGCACAACCTATTGGCCAGCAGGGATGTTGATGTGAATTACCTTTTAATTTTCTTAAAAATGTAAATAAGGAAACTAATGGCCGAGCATATATCAGCAGAAATCAGGCCGAGATCTAGAGAAGTAAACGATATAGACGTAACGGTGTCGCCCGGCTCTTCGTCGCCCGGCTCTTCGTCGCAGATCCGTAGCTGCGAACCCTTCGGAGTCCACAACAGTGCGGAAAGGAGCCCGTTGAGGCCAACGATCACCACACCAATTACCTGACGGTCGATTGCTGGAGCTTCCCGCAGCGTCTTTGCTCAGTTTGATCGGATCAGCCTGGTTACGTTCTAGGGTTTGGTGTTCGTGGGCTTCTCGACCAAGAATGGCGTCCCAGCAGTCATCTCCCGCCGAGCTCCCCCTCCGCCAATCGGTAAACATTATATTATTGAAGCATGCCTTTTTTTTCTGTTCTTGATATTTGAATCAGGAATTCGACATATTTTGAGTTTTTTTATTGATCTGGTGTGACGGATAGGTCGGGAATGTTTTTGTCCAGCAGTTCTTCCACATCCTCCATCGATCACCGGCGCTCATTCACCAAGTTCTATCAGGATGGTAGCAAACTGGGACGGCCAGGAGCCGACGGAGAGATGATCACGGTTTCCACTTTGCAAATCATTTCTGGCTTTTTGTTTATGGTTTCAATCAGAAATGTTCTGAAAGAGGCAACTTTTCATAAGTAGTTGTGTTTCATTGAATCTGTTTCGTTTTGTTTGTGTGGTGAAGGGCATCAGTGAAGATTCTGTCTATGAATTGCAGTGAGTACGTAGCACAGATCCAAGACAGTTGATGCGGAATCTCTTGATGGTGGAGTGATAGTACTTGTGACGGGTTGCCTCATTGGGAAGGATAATGTGCAGAGGACTTCACACAAACGTTCTTTCTTGCCACCCAGGACAAGGGCTACTATGTTCTAAATGATATTTTTCGATTTCTGGAAGCTGCTGATCAGCAGGAGGAGCGGATTTCACGCAAAAAGCTGCTGCTCAGACCACAGAGCATGGTATGGTTTGGAAGCATATCTAAGCTTGATCATATATTTGTTTCCAAGACCATTTATTTACTCATGTCCCTGGGATTTGTTTTCTTCATTCTGCAGACTCAATTCCTTCACAGGAAGAAACTGTTCTTCAGCAGACTGCAGCAACACCAGAAGAGAATGTAGTGAATGAAGAGGAAATTTATGTTCCTTTGGGAATCAGGGGAAGTTTCAGCTGTTCTGAAGATGAAGAACCAGTGGAGGAGGTGATTAATGAGAGTCCAACTGATTCTGAGCTGCATTAATTGTTCCAGGTCTTTCAGATGGACAAGAGGACAAGAAATCTTATGCTTCTATTGTGAGTTCTAATAGGCATGTGTTTTATTTTGTTTCAATTTAATAAGATAATGAAATGGACATCCTTTAAAGGTACGTGTGGGGCAGCTGCGGCTTATCCAGATAAGCAGGTTATTCTCATAAGCTTGCTGATAAGAAGCAACTGATCTGGATAAACTATGCATCTGTTTTAGTTTAAGCATTTGGAAAACAGGCAGTTACGCAGGTGAATGACAAGTACACTTTTTGTTTTGAATTTAATAGGATTTATTGACCATTTAAATATAAATATTAACTAAAAAAATATAATGAATATATAAAATTAAATTTAAAATATATTTTATTTGTTAAGGAACTATTAGATAATTACAAATAAATTTATATAATTAGGTAATATATAAATTATTTATTAATTATTAATCATTTAAAATAATTACATTAAATAAAAATAAATAAAAAAATACCTAATCGACACCATTCTCCCCCCCTTCCCCTCCTTTGGACCGCCCAAAACCATCGCCTTCGTGGCGAACCTTCGCGATAGGGGTATCTCGGCCACCGAGACCACCGAAGCGTTGGTGCCCACGTGAGTGTATGCACACCCGCAAGCATTCTTGTGTGCATCTACATGAGTGAATGACCATGCGACTGCTTTGCTGAACTGGCGTGCTGATCCACTTAAAAATTACCTATTTTTAGTGTTCATTTCATGCCCACTTTATGCACATTTTTAATGATATTACACTTTAAAGGAATGTATTTTGAATATTTTTGTCTTCAAGTATAAAAATATGATTTTAGAGAAAATGAAGCAAAACTATGAAATTTTGAGCCAAAATGAGCAAGGAAGAAAATTTTGACTTGACACATATCAATATGTCTTTCTATGATTAATATCTTTTATATTTCTCACATGTTTTTGAATGAAATTATAATTTTAAGAAAGGTTGTTTTTATGTCTATCTTGTAGGTGAAGATGTTAGAAACGCAACGCAACTGAAATGGGTCGAAACGGAGTTGACATGGAGCCAAACGGAGCAAAACAGTGGAGCTGCGCACAGGGTGGCGCCTAGGCACAGGGTGGCGCCTATTTCCAGAAGTCATATACAAATTTAGTCAAGACCAAAGCATAAACTTACAGCAATACTTTAACTCACACTAATAAATATGGGTTGCCTCCCACAAAGCACTTAGTTTAATGTCGTCAGTCCGACCTAATTAATTGAATTAATCGGGTAGACTCAGCTCATAAGCCTCTTTATAATTTAATTTCATTTCTCCTATATAAGGCTTCAGTCTTAATCCGTTAACTTTAAATACTTTTCCAGTTTTGAGATCTTTGATATCCACAGCTCCATAAGGGTATACTTTCTCAATTATAAATGGTCCCATCCATTTAGATTTTAAATTTTCAGGAAAAAGTTTTAAGCGAGCATTAAATAATAATACTTCTTGTCCAGACTCAAATATTTTGTTTGAAATCATTTTGTCATGCAATTTCTTCATTCTTTCCTTATAAATTCTTGCATTTTCATAAAACTCATTTCTTATCTCTTCCATTGCATTCATTTGTAATAATCATTTTTCTACTACAGTATTCAATTTATAATTGAACTCCTTTATCACTCAATAAGCTTTATGTTCAAGTTTAACAGGTAAGTGATAATGTTTACCATAAATTAACCGATAAGGTGACATTCCGATAGGTGTCTTATAAGTTGTTCTATAAGCCCATAATGCAAAATCAAGTCTATCAACCCAGTCAGTTCTTTTAGGATTAACAGTCTTTTCTAATATTCTTTTAATTTCTTTGTTTGACACTTCAGTCATTCCACTTGTTTGAGGATGATAAGCAGTTGCAATTCTATGTTTAATTCTGAATTTTTCCATCAATGATTGAATTCTTATATTTCTGAAATGACTTCCACAATCTGTGATAATTATTCTGGGCATTCCAAATCTTATAAAAATCATCTTCTTTAAAAATTTCGAAACACTTTTGGAATCACAGTTAGGTAAAGCTACAGCTTCGATCCACTTTGAAATATAATCAATTACTAATAAAATATAAATTTTTCCAGATGATGGTACTAATGGATCTAATAAAACACAAATTGATTATTTTCTTATGAGAAGAAGAGATCGTCGAGATTGTAAGGATTGTAAGGTCATTCCAAGTGAGCAATTAAGTACCCAACATCGATTATTAGTTCTAGATTTTAAGATGAAGAATTATAAAATAAAGAATACTAGGATTCAACATCGTAGAATAAGATGGGGGCACCTAAAAGACACAAATAAAATTATTTTTATGAGTAAAATTCAAGATTTAAATATTTGGGATGCTCATGAAGACGCTAATGTTATGTGGGAAAAATTAACTAATATTATTAAACAAGTGGCTAAAGATGTACTTGGAGAATCAAAAGAAAAAGTTTTTATTAATAAAAATAGTTGGTGGTGGAATAATAATGTGCAAGAAAAGATAAAATATAAGAAGTTATGTTATAAAAATTGGTATAAATGTAAAAGCGTAGAGAATTGGGAAAAATATAAAATGGCCCGCAGGGAGTGTAAAAGAATAATCTGTGACGCTAAAAATTCTGCTTTTAGTGATCTTTATAACATGTTAGATACTAAGGAAGGTGAAAAATATATGTATAAACTATCCAAACAAAGAGAAAAGAAAAGTAAAGATTTAACTCAAGTAAAGTGTATTAAAGATGAAAATCAAAAAGTGCTTTTCTTAGAAAAAGATATTCAACATAGGTGGGCGAGTTATTTTGATAAACTTTTTAATGATGATGCTGAAAGTACGATCGACCTTAGTGATCTTAATATCGTTAATAATAATAAAACTTTTCATTTTTACCATCGCATTAGTAAAAAGAAGTTGATGAGGCTTTAAAGAAAACCAAGGGGGAAAGTCTCGTAGGACCCGATGATATCCCAATCGAAGTGTGGAAATGTTTAGGTGATTTGGGGGTTTCCGGCTTACTAAACTTTTTAATATTATTTTAAAAACAAAAAAGATGCCCGAGGAGTGGAGAAAGAGAATTTTGGTCCCCATTTTTAAGAATAAAGGAGATGCACAAGAGTGTGCAAATTATAGAGGAATTAAATTGATGTGTCATACTTTAAAGTTATGGGAGAGGGTAATCGAACATAGGTTAAGACGTATTACGAAGATTTCTCATAATCAATTTGGATTTATGCCGGCGGTGTCTACCATGGAAGCTATACATTTATTAAGAGGTTTGATGGAGAGGTACGGAGATACTAAGGAGGATCTACATTTCGATTTTTATCGATTTAGAAAAAGCTTACGATAAGGTTCCTAGAGATGTTCTTTGGAGAGTCCTCGAGAAGAAAGGTGTTGATTCGACTTATATTCAAGTCATTAAAGATATGTATGCTAGAGCCGTTACATGTGTTCGAACCGAAGGAGGATTGACCAAGTATTTTACTATTTCGTTGGTTTACATCGTGGATCGGCTTTAAGCCCATATCTTTTCGCTTTATTTATGGATGGTCTTACCGGCCATTTACAAGAGGATGTACCTTGGTGTATGCTTTTTGCCGATGATATCCTCTCGGTGGATAAGACAAGAGAAAAGTCCAGGAAAAACTTGATTTATGGAGGTCTACATCGGAGTCTAAAGGTCTTCGTTTGAGTAGAACTAAAACTCGAATACATGGAATGTAATTTTAGTAATAAGTAGGTCTAGTGACGTAAGTGTAACTTTGGGTGATCAAATTATTAAAAGGTGTGAAAGATTTAGATATCTCGGGTCCATTGTTCAAAGCGATGGTGATATAGATGGGGATGTTAATAGTAGAATTCAGTGTTGGTTGGTCGAAGTGGAGGAATGCGTCCGGCCTATTGTGTGATAGAAAAGTCCCACTTAGACCGAAAGGAAAATTTTATAAGATGGTGGTGAGACCTTCAATGCTCTATGGTGCCGAATGTCGGCCTTTAAAAGAAAAGCATAATGTTAAGTTAAGTGTTGCCGAGATGAGAATGATTAGATGGATGAGTGGCTTTACACTTAGAGACAAAATGTGAAATGAATATATCCGTAATAGTGGTCGGAGTTGCACCAGGTGTCGGATAAAATTAGAGAGAGTCGCCTTAGATGGTTTGGTCACATTAAACGTCGACCACCCGATGATCCGATTAGGAGAGTCGATGTTTTAAATACAACTTATGTTAAGAAAGGCAGAGGCGTACCTAGGAAAACTTGGGCTTATTGCATAAAAAATGATCTTAATCTATTAGAATTAAATGAAAATTTGACACTAAATAGGACGCAATGGAGAAAAAGGATTCATGTAGCCGACCCCACTTAGTGGGATTAAGGCTTTGTTGTTGTTGTTGTTATTGTTGATGGTACGAAAGGTCCCATAAAGTCTAAACCCCATACATCGAAAATTTCAATTTCTAATATAAAGTTTAGAGGCATTTCATCTTTTCTGGATATATTTCCCATTCTTTGACATCGATCACAAGTTTTCACATAATGTCCAACATCTTTAAATAAAGTAGACCAATAAAATCTAGAATTTAAAATTTTTAAATACAGTTTTATCAACTCCAAAGTGCCCTCCAAATTTAGAATCGTGACATTTTTGAATAATTGCAAAAGTTTCTTCATAAGGTACACATCTTCGAATCACAGAATCTCTTCTTATTTTAAATAAATGAGGTTCTTCCCAAATATATGATTTACAATCATTCTTGAATTTCTTAATGTATTTAATAGTCATCCCATAAGGTAAAATATTGCTGACCAAGTAGTTAACTATATCTGCATGCCAAGGCATTTGTAATCCTTAAATGGCATATAATTGTTCATCCGGGAATTTCTCATTTATCTTTTCTTCATAAATCTTCTCATTACTATTTTTTATTCTTGATAAATGATCAGTAATTTGGTTGTCAATTCTTTTTTTGTTCACAATTTCAAAATCAAATTTTTGCAAAAGTAAAACCCATCTGATCAATCTAGGTTTAGCATCCTTTTTAGACATTAAATACTTAATAGCAGAATGATTAATATGTACGATACATTTTGTTCCAAGAAGATATGGTCTAAATTTATCAAAGGAATATACTATTGCTAAAAGCTCTTTTTCAGTAGTAGTGTAATTTATTTCAGTTTCATTAAGAGTTTTACTAGCATAATATATAACTTTGAAAATTTTCTCATATTTTTGTCCTAACACAGCTCTAATTGCATAATCACTTGCATCACATATTAATTCAAAAGGTTTATTCCAATCAGGTGCAACGATAACAGGTGCAGTGATTAATTTTTCTTTCAGAATATTGAACGCATTCAGACAATCTTCATTAAATTCAAATTTAGCTCCTTTTTCCAATAAATGACAAAGAGGTTTAGCAATTTTAGAAAAATCCTTTATATATCTCCTGTAAAATCCTACATGACCCAGAAAACTTCTCATATCAGTAACGGTAGTAGGTGGTTGCAGTTCAACAATAATTTTCACTTTTGCCTGATCAACTTCTATCCCTATTTGTGAAACTTTATGTCCAAGTACAATTCCTTCTGTGACCATAAATTGACATTTTTCTCAGTTTAGAACTAAATTTGTTTCTTTACATCTCTTCAAAACTTTCGTTATATTTTCCAAGCAAGATTCAAAAGAAGTTCCAAAAACTGAAAAATCATCCATAAATACTTTAATTCTTTTATCAATGAAATCACAGAATATTGACATCATACATCTTTGAAAGGTTGCAGGTGCATTGCATAAACCGAAAGACATTCTTCTAAAGGCAAATGTTCCATAAGGACTTATAAATGTTGTCTTTTCTTGATCCTTAGGAGCAACGTGTAATTGATGATAACCAGAATATCCATCCGTAAAATAGAAATATGAGTGTCCAACTAGTTTATTCAGCATTTGATCCAAAAAAGGTAAAGGAAAATGATCCTTTCTAGTGGCGTTGTTTAATTTTCGATAGTCAATGCAAATAAGTCATCCAGTAACTTGTCTTGTTGGGATTAATTCATTTTTTTCATTAACAATGACAGTTATTCCTCCTTTCTTCAGAACACAATGAATAGGACTCACCGATTGGCTATCTTAAATAGGATAAATAATTCTAGAATCATTTTAAAATCTCTTTCTTGACAACCTCTTTCATAATTGGGTTTAATCTTCTTTGAGGTTCAATAGTGGTTTTACAATTTTCTTCCATTAAAATCTTATGCATACAGATTGAAGGGCTTATTCCTTTTATATCTGCAATAGTCTAACCAAAAGCTTTCTTATAACTCTTCAGAACTCCTATTAATTTCTCTTCTTGATCTTTGCTTAATTCTGAAGATATAATTACAGGTAAAGTTAATGAATTTCCTAGAAATGCATACTTTAAATGTGCAGGCAGCATTTTTAATTCCAGTTCAGGGGCTCTTTCAATTGATGGTAAAAGTATATCATTTTTAGTTGTGTCTAAAATTTCTCAATTTTCATGAATATAATGAGTTTTTTCAGATAATACTCATTATATAACATAGATTCTTTATCTTTATCATAAAAAATGACCTTACATTTTTCTTGGTAATGTTTTTCAATTATATAATCAAAAATATCCATCTGATAGCATTTTTATTTATCAGAATACCTCATTAATTTCAGAACATTGAATGTTATCACTTGATCATTAACTCTCATCATTAATTCTCCTTTTTGCACATCAATCATAGCTCGACCGGCGGCTAGAAAAGGTCTCCCTAAAATGATAGGTATTTCTTTATTTTCTTCCATATCTAGAACAATGAAATCCACGGGGAAGATAAATTTATCTACCATAATAAGAACATCCTCTATAACTCCTTTAGGATAAGTGATCGATCGATCAGCTAACTGTAGAGTTACAATGGTAGGAGAAATCTCTCCTAAATCTAACCTTCGAAAGATTGAAAATGGCATGAGATTAATACTAGCTCCTAAATCACATAAGGCTTTTCCACATAATTTTTCTCCAATAGCACATGGTATAGTGAAACTTCTAGGATCTTTAAGTTTTTGAGGTAATTTCTTCTGAATTATTGCACTACATTCTTCACTTAATGCAACAGTTTCATAAGCTTCAAATTTTCTCTTCTTGCTTAAAATATCCTTCATAAATTTTGCATAGCTTGACATTTGCTCCAAAGCTTCAGCAAAAGGAATGTTGATGGTAAGTTTCTTAAAAATTTCAAAGAACTTAGAAAATTGATGGTCAAGCTTCTGCTGTTTAAGTCGTTGAGGAAAAGATGGTGGTGGACTTTTAACTTCCACTTCAATAGGTACAACAGTCTGATCTTTACTTAGAGAAAGGGTAAATTTAGGATTTTCAATATCTTCAACTTCTTTCTCTTTTTCAATCTCATTCCGTGTTTTCTTTGTTAATTACTTTCCACTTCTAAGTTGTACAGCTTTTTCTCGCTCATGTTCTTTTCCAGATTCTTTAGGATTAACTTCGACATTGCTAGGCAGTATTCCTTGACGTCTAACTCATCTGATTCTCAATATTACGAATAGCAGTGTTTTGACTTTGTAGCTGATTGCTTAGGTGCAAGATTAATTCTTCTACAGACAACTTTTTCTCGCTCGATTGTTATAACCGTGGAGGATAAGTCGGTCTATAGTTCAATTTCCTCGATTGTTACAATTTGGATTAACTTGATTTCCATTACTCAAATTAAAATTAGGATGATTTTTCCAACCAAGATTATAATAATTAGAATAAGGGTTATTAGTTTTACTAGCAATAACTTGCAAAGTTTCCATTGTTTGAGAATCATCGAATTCGTTAATCGTAATTACTTACATGCGATATATTAATAGCAAAATTATCCAATTTTTTAGATATCGCAGCCACTTGAGAAGCTAAAATAGAAAAGACTTCATTATCATGAATACTGGCCATTCTTTCAGGATTAAACCTTTCAGAAGGTCATTGAAAATTATTATTAGTCATTTCTTCAATTAAGGTGTAGGCTTCTTCAAATATCTTAGCCATTAAAGAACTCCCAGCAGCAGCATTTATAATAGAACTAAGTGATCTAATAAGTCCATTATAAAATGTTTGAATAATTAACCAATCTGGTAAAGCATGGTGAAGACATTTTCTTAATAGTTCTTTAAATCTTTCCCAAGCTTCATAAATTGTTTCTCCATCAAATTGCGTAAATGAAGTAATATCATTTCTTAAATTAGCAGTTTTAGAATGAGGAAAATATTTAGCAAGGAATTTTTGTGTCATATCTACCCATGTTTTAATAGAAAAAGTTGCTAATGAATTAAGCCACACCTTTGCTTTATCTTTTAAGGAAAAAGGAAAAAGTTTAAGTCTAATAGCATCATCGAAACATTATTATATTTAAAGGTAAGCACAAAGTTCTAAAAAACTAGCAAGATGTAAATTTGGATCCTCATTAGGTGTTCCTTCAAATTGATTGTTTTGAACCATTTGAATAATAAAAGGTTTAAGCTCAAAAGAATTAGCATCTACAACTGGAATTTGAATACTAACATAAAGTTCATCAGCTGTAGGGTTTGAATATTCCCTTAATGGTTTATAATTATTTTGTTCATTAATTTCGATTAGATTTTGATTATTGTTATGTAAGTTAG
>JAKZJZ010002710.1:0-14045 GCA_022702705.1 Papilionanthe hookeriana x Papilionanthe teres | reverse complement strand
ATAACTTCTCATAGGGATGGCCTCGACTTTGGAAAATTCGGGGAGTGTTCCCAAATTCAGAGGCTTAAAAGCCCTATGGTCTCATGCCATGGTGAATTTCCTATATGCATGGAGAATTAAAACAATGCAGAAGGGAAATAAATCATTAAAAATAAAATACTTGATGAAATTAAATGATTTCTTTTCCACATTATTCTCCTCTGTTCACTGAGCAAGAGGGTATTTTTATTTTATTTTTCTGATTTTCCTACACAAAGTTATAGATTTTCCAAGTTCTGGTAATTAAATAAATAGGAAAAATAACCTAATTTCCTACTTATCCACGCGGCGCCCTGTCATCCTCGGCGTTTCCGAACGGCCACGCGGCGCGCCCCCATTCGACGCCGCCTTCCGACTCAGCGCCACGCGGCCCGCGGTTCACGTATCATCTCCTGGTCCGACGCCATCTGAGCCGTCCGTCCACGCGTGTATTGAATGAACGACATCCGTTCATCGTCCCCAAGCCTCCTAGCCCGAGAACCGTCCATCTTCTAGGCCTAAGATCTCACTCGATACTTGACCAAATTTAACGTTCTTATGCTCTATGGATTCGTCTCGAGAAGACGAACACATCCATACGGTTTATGTGGCATGAAATTGACTCAATAAAAATGGAGAATGTTCGAAGCTCGGGAAGAAGAGTGAGGCCATACCTTTGCTCGGAGAAGTGTGGCTTCGATGCGAGGGTTGTGTCGCCTTCGATTGGATCCCGAGCAAGCTCCGGATGAAGTCTCCCGGTGCGGTCAATTGCCCAGCTATGAAAGTGACCACGGCCGATCACAAAGCTTGGAGGTCTGAGCAAGCCGGGTGGCTCTGGAGATGGGGCTTTCGATGGGAAACTTCTCCTCTTGGTCCGGTGAAGGTGTAGGACCAGTCAATTTGAGGATTGGCTTGTCGGCATATTTTTAGGTTGTGTGTTTTATTTTGAAAAGGGGGTCGCCTAACAGAAGCTGTCGGCGAATTTTTAATTTAATTAAAATAAATAATTTGAAAAGTAGTATTTGATTTTGAAAATAATTTTAAATTTGAAGGTTTTAAGATATGAGATTAAACCGATCTCACATCCCAAATAGTTTATATAAACGAGCACCGCACCACAAACCGTGTATCCATCCCTAAGGATAGACACACTGCTTGACGGTGGGGCTCGATTAAATAAACTAGAAGATTTATGACATCCGTTTGGTCTGCGAACCAATTTTATAAGCCGACAAAATTCCCCTGCTTAATATGAAAACATTAAACAGGGTTTATATTACCTAGGTTCTTTAAAATTCCCTATAAGGGCAAGCCCCTATAGTTAATTACATCTTAAGTGATGGGAATCACCTAAGAAAACTCTCGATAATAATCAATAATTCTGCTCTCAGGGATTTCAAAGTTTAAGTTTTCAAGGGATTGAATTTTGGAATTTCAATAGGGAATGGATCAAACTTGGAACATTTTGTTTTGTGAATCCAAAGGAAGAAAGGTAGGAGAAATCACGGATTCGAAGTAAACTTCGGTAATTTCTCGACTATCCTATTGTTTGGCTTAAATTTAGGAAAATCCTAATGTTTATTTAAATGTTTTGATTTTGTCAATTTTAATTAATTAGGACTTATATTTATATGATAGAATCATACAAATAGCCTTGAAGATGTGAGGGTTTATATCGTATCAGACGACTACCTCGGAATCCTAAGTCCGGTTAGGGCTTAATTTGCAAGGCAAATGCACTAACAAAAGGTTGAGGATTTATGTTGCACTAGCGCAAACTACCTCGAAATCCTATGGCTTGGTTATTTAATTCTAGGAAAGTTTTCTTTGAAGTAGGTTCGAGTTTTGCTGACGACGATGGCCGTGCTTGCCCACCATGCTCCGAGCTCCTTATTGTTGCGGAGGTTTAGTTTTAGAAATCATAAATCAGGGGATGAGAAAAGTGTTTTGGTTTAGAGAAAATCTTAATTTCCAGGTGTTTTTTATGTTTTAATTTAAACAAATCTTAAAGTTGATTATAACGACACCGGTTAAGATCCCACGGTTCCATCCTTCCGGCATCATCATTTTTATCGGATTCACTTAGTCTAGAAGAATTTGCTAAACTCAACTGAATGAGTTCCACACTTTCCTTTAGACCGTGGGAAATCCCGTTAGCAACACGTAGGTTACATCATCCGAGGTATTCCCGATCATCCAACAGGACGTTTTAATTTAGTTGCAATTGTAGTTTTGTGTTCTGTTTGTGATTAAATTTTGAGTTGTTTTATATTTTGAAATGTTGTGGCGGTGAATTTTATCTTGCAATGACTTTTAATTTAATTTGGTTTCGGTTTTAGGGTCTATCCTAAAGGTGTGGGTTTTCATGCAACAGTTGTTTATCATGCAGGAAAAGTAAAGTGCATTTGCAATAAAGTAAATCGCAATAATGTAAATTGCAAGAAAGTAAATTGCAATAATATAAAAGCGTACCTGGAGGGTCTTCCCGTTATCCCAAGCTACACTTAAAACACAATTAGAATATTTAAGCAAGTTCCTAGGTAAAGCTAAGGGAAGGGTTATGGTTTTCTACCAAATTCCTAATCCTATAGCTAGTCATCTCCTAAGACGTCTAGGTTCTTTGTGTTTTGGTTTAAGGACGATTTTCTTCATCAAAGAATAATTAAATTCAATTGTTCTTATAAATGTCCTATCATATTGAGGAAGTGCTTAAGAAGAATCTTAAACTTCTTTTCAATATTTCTAGGATTGCTTTAAGTCCAAATGGGTTTAATTATACAAATGAATTAATCGTCCGAGAATTCAAGTTTTGTTGTTATCTTGCTCAGTGAATTAGGACATTTGAATATCCTATAAGTGAAGTAACATTTCATTTAATGTTCTGTTTAGGAGTTATGATAACTAAAACTTTCAAGGGTAAATTGGTATTCAAATGATTTGATTTAAGTTGAAGGGTTTAAATTTGGAATAGTGTTCAAGTTGCTTTATATTTAATTTCTTTCTGTTTTAGGTGATGTTATATTTAATTTAATTTAATTTAATTTAATTGAGTTTTAATTTTAATTTAATTCAATTGAGTTTGATTTGATGTTAAATTAATTTAATTTGATTTGATTTAATTTAATTTAATTATTTAATTTAATTTAATTTATTTAATTTAATTTAATTTTAATTTAATTTTAATTTAATTTTATTTTAGTTTAATTTAATTATTCAATTTAATTTAATTTATTTAATTTAATTTAATTTAATTCGATTGTTTAATTTAATTTAATTTGATTTAATTTAATTTAATTATTTAATTTAATTTAATTCATTTAATTTAATTTAATTTTAATTTAATTTTATTTTTTAATTTTAATTGAATTTTTTTTTAAAGAGTTTAATAATTTAATTTTAGTTTAATGATTAAGTCTTTTAATATTTTAAATTTGAGTTATCATTTTAATTAAGAATTGAATATTAATGAGATAATTAATTTAGGGATTTTTAAAGTAATGAATAAATCTCTTCCTAATAATATCCCTATTTTAATAATTCCAATTTTATTATTCTTCCAAATTTAATCAATTATTTAATTAAGGTTTAATTATTTTAAAATTGCTTAATGGGTTTCTACCCTTTAATCATTTAAATTTCAATCATCCAAATCAGATTAGGATCAAATATTTTACTTGTTAAATTTTTATTAAACCTAAAGTTTTAATTAAGGGTTAAAATTTAATTACCACTTTACCCTTTAAGCTTAATGATTTCATAACTCACTAAATTGAACCCAAATGAACTTGAAATTTTTATGTGACTTCACTCATATGCCAATAAAGACATGAGAGGAGAAAATGTGATTTTTCTGCATTTAATTTATTTATATAATTATTTTTGGTAGAAAATAGAGATTTTCAAGGAAAATTTAATTACATGACCAAGGGAAAGTTTCTGTCCTTAAGAAAATTAGGGGACATTCCTAATGACTAGAGAACCACTTTGACCAATTTTGGTGATTTTTTGAATTATATTATTTTTATTATAATTATTTTAAGTTTTGGAGTGTTATTAATTTAAAAATAAAATAAATGTTGAAAAATAGATTTTATAATTTTCAAAAATCTCTCTGATATCAAGGAAATCAGAGAATCAAATTTTATAATTTTCTGATTTTTATATGATTTATTATAATTATTTTAGTGAAAATGCTAGAAAATATATTTTTTTAATTTTAAAATTACCTTAAAGCTTTAAAATTTAATATCTCACTAAATAGACCTAAGAAAAATGTGCGATTTGTTCCTATGTGATTAAAATTCAAAATGTGACATTTTGGTGAATTTATTATTTTTGTGATTTTTATTATTTTTTAATTATTAAAAATATTAAAATATTATTAAAAATCAACTTTTTTAGAAAATTGAAATTTTAATTTTCTTAGGTTCCCCTGATATCAGAGACGCCCCAAAACCAATTTAGTGAATTTTTGAAGGGTATTTTAAAAGTTATGAATTTTTAAAGTTTAAAATGGCTAAGTGGCTTAATCAACCCAATTAGTGGGGCTAACCAAGTCTAATTGACCTCACACTTTTATGGTGGATTCCTCTGATCCTAAAGGTTAGTGGAGAATTGATTTCAAGTCAATTTGATGCCTGGTTAACTCTAATTAAATAAAGACCTATTTTGGGTGTTTAAGCCAATTAGGATTGTTTTAAATGAACTAAGTCAAAACCTATTTTTCCTAGGGTTCTCTGGTCATAAGGAACATCACCAAATTTTCCTAGAATTTATTTCACAACATGCTTTTTATTGGAATTAAAATACTCAAAACAGTAGCCTGAATTTGAAAAATCAATAACTTTTCATAGGGATGGCCTCCGACTTTGAAAAATTCGGGGAATGTTCCTAAATTCAGAGGCTTCAAAAGCCCTATGGTCTCATGTCATGGTGAATTGTATACATGCATGGAGAATTAAAATAATGCAGAGAGTAAATAAATTATAAAAAATAAAATACTTGATGAAATTAAATGATTTCTTTTCCACATTATTCTCCTCTCGTTCACCGAGCAAGAGGGTATTTTTATTTTATTTTTCTGATTTTTCTACACGGAGATATGAATTTTTGAAGTTTAGGGAATTAAATAAATAGAAAAATACCCTAATTTTCTATTTATCCACGCGGCGCCGCGTCGACCTCGGCAGACTTCGAACGCACACGCGTCGCGCTCCCATTCGACGCCGCCACCGAGTCGGCGGCCGGGCCCCGCGGTTCTCGTACCATCTCTCGGTCCGACGCCATCCGAGCCGTTCGTCCGCGCGTGTATTGAATGGATGGCATCCGTTCATCGTCCCCGAGCGTCCTCACCCGAGAGCCATCCACACTAAATCCACTAAGATCTCACTCGATACTCAATGGATTTTCATGTTCTTATGCTCTATGGATTCGTCTTGAAGAGACGAACACATCTATACGGTTAGCATGCATTGAAATTAAGGCATTTGAAATGGAGAATCTCCGGAAGCTCGGGATAAAGAATTAGCTCATACCTTTGCTCGGAGAAGTGTAGCTTCGATCCGAGAGTTGTTGCACCTTCGATTGGATCCCGGCAAGCTCCGGATGAAGTCTCCTGGTGCGGTGAATTGTCCGGATGTGATTTCGACCAAGCCCGATCACAAAGCTTGGAGTGCTGGAGCAAGCTGGGTGGCCCGGAGATGGGGCTTTTGCTGGTGGACACCTTCCCTCGGTCCGGTGAAGGTGTAGAACCAATCAATTTGGGAATTGGCTCACCTGTGGAGAAGTGTCCTGGTTTTGGGTGGAATTTCGGTTGGGAAATTGGATTTTGTCGGTGGGGATTAGGGCAAATTGACACCGGGGATCAACCGCTCTAAGGGTGGAGAAGGGCTCGGAACAATTTTGGCGAGTTTCGGCAAGGTTTGTGCTCGGCTCCTCTCGTGGCCGAGAGGGGTGGAGTTTAAATAGGAGAGGGTGGAGGGCCTCCCGGGGGAGTTGAGGCATGGGATCGGCTGCTCCGGTGAGGAGAAGAACAACCATGGTGGCCATTGGGAATGGGGCAACTCGGCAGGTGAGAATTCCAAGCTTGGGCTCACATGATGCTCTCGGGTGTGGTGTTTTCCGGCGATCCGGGCGGGTGGCCGGCAGGCATGGGTCACCATCTTGACCGGGGAGGTCGGGGCTTGACAATGGTGAAGTCAATTGGGCTTGGACATGTGTAAAGTGTTTGGATTAAAATGGAATGGGGGAGAGGCCATTTTGGCTTGAAATTAGTCAACCCATTGGTTTGGGTTGGGTGCACCTCCCCATGGCCTGATTTTGGGCTGAGAGGATCGGTTGGGTCGGCCAAGGGAGAGTGGTGTGGTCTCCATCCATGATGAGGTGGCTAAGCATGGTTTAGTGTGTGACATGCTTAAGGTAAAAAGGGGTTAAGGAGGATTAGGAAAGGGGCCCCTCCTTTTGCCATTAATGGCTTGATCACATGTCAAGCCTTCCATGGCTTCATGTGGCTTGTCCATGGCTTGCATGGCTCACCTTTGGCTTGGGAAAAGGTTTGGTCAATTTCATGAAAATGGGTTTTAAGAATTTTTGGTAATTTGATGGAAATTTGTGTGAAACTTGATTTGGAATAATTTGATGGTGAATTTAGGACTTAGGTAATGGATTTAATTAAGTGGATGACAAATGGAGATGTCATGTGGGCTTTAGGGTAGATTTTGGGCCTTTGGATGTGGTGAAGTGGGCTTTTAGGAAAGTTTAAGGGAAATGGGCTTTTGATTTTAGGATGGGCATTTGGATAAAAATTTTGTGAAGAACTTTGTCAAATAAATGTCATAATTGGTTTAGGGATGTTCTATGAAGGGCTTGGAATCAATTTGATGTGATTTGGAGTTGAATTGGTTTGAATTTGGGTTTATTTGGTAAGTGGGCCTATGTAGGTCCAAGTGGGCCAAGTTGGGCTAATGTTGGGCTAGGGTTGAAATTGATATAAAATCAATGTTGAGAAATGTTTATGGGGGTGTTTCAAAGAGGTTTTGGCTTTGGTTGGGCTTTGATTTTGGGGTTTGGGCTCATTTGGGTTAGGTTTGGGTTTAGGTCGAAAATGGGTCCTTTAGCCTTGGGTTGAATTTGAGTGGGGTTTGGGTCTAAATTTGGGCAAATCATGTTAGTGTTTTGTTTGTGGGAATGTTAAGGAAGATTTAGAAAAGGTTTGGGGTTAATTGGAGTTGAATTGGGTGAGTTTGGGTTAGGTTTAGGTCATGGGTCCAAATTGGGCTTTAAGGCCAAAAGTGAGATTGGATCCAAATGTCAATCAAATTGGGCTTGGATTTGGTCTAGATTGGTATTTGGGATATTTATTTGAAGTTTAGAATTGAATTAGACTAAAATTGGGGTCAATTGGGTAGGTTTGGTTTGACATTGGGTGCACTTAGGGTTAAAATGGGTCAAATTGGGGGTTTTGACAAAAGTAGGGTAAATTGACAAAATTGGCCCATGGTGTAATTGGACAAAATGAAATTGGGAATATTTGGGATTTTCTGGAATTTTCTGGGAATTTTTTGAATTTTTGGATTTTTAGGCGAGAGGGGTATTTTGGGTATTTTGAGGGTATTGGGAGGTTTTCTTGGAATTTTTGGTATTTTTGGGTATGGATGATCAGTTTAAGTGATGTGGAAATGTTTGGGATTGATTTTGGAGAATTTTAGGTAATTTGGAAATTTTTGAGAAATTTGGGTAATTTCGAGGGTTTTGGGTAGATTTAGCGCGTGTAGGGTCCGGGGTCAAAAATTGAAAATTTGGGAAATTGAAGATTGGGTGAATTTAAGTGGAAAGAAATCATTTTGGTTGAGCCATGAAGCCATATCAAGCCCACATGAGCCATGAAGGGACTCATTTGAGGCATTCACTATGTTGTTCCTAACCCTGCTTGCGAGGGCTTAGGGGTTAAGGACCATCCATGTGGATCACTTACATGAGTCGGGAGGTCGAGTTAGGTATGGGTGTGGTTTTAGGAGGTATGTGGAAGTGTAGTGTGTAGGTGTAGTGTATAAGTGTAGTGTGTGTAAGGCAGCCCCTTCACCAGACCAGGCCACCCAGGGCAGTCCTAAGGCCAAAGAGTCTTATAGGAACTCATCCTTTAAACTTCCACATTTGATTTCAACCCTCTAGGTGATTAGGGGTCTACAGTCAAGTTTGTGGAGTTTGCGGGGAGTTAAGAAGTGGTTTGAATTTCTAAAAGGAGGGTCCCGATTCTAGTCCTCTAAGATAGTCGAAAGGAAAAGCCTAAGGCTAGATCCTAAGTACTAAAGAGAAGAAGAGAAGACCTCATCGAAAATGAGGTCGACAAATGGACCCCCAATAGGTGTGGTGAGCTGACGGAGCACACCACGCGTATTGGTGTTGACCGAAGCGATCAACAAAACCAACACAAACATCCAAGTGACAAACTTAGGATGAAATAGGGGAGTTTTCGCTGGGGAGTAGCAAGTATATCTCTGAAACCGGAGATTCCTGAACTCTCGCTGGGGAAAGGAAAAGGAGGTGAATCCCTAATCACATGACACGGGGAATTTCGATTTAGATTTTATTTTGTTTCAATTTAAGTTTTGATGTGTGAGTTTAGATTTCAATTTGGAGTTTCAATTTAGATTGGAGTTTGTCGAAATTAATTTGAAGGATTTGATTTGAAATGAAAATTGGAATTCGAGGTTTTAGATGTAACATCTTCAACCTCGAAAGAAAATTGAATTGATTAGATTGGATCGTTGCAATGAGAAGAGATCTCGGAGTAATGCGGTGTTGGATGTAAAATCCTTAACCTCGAGAGTTTGATTTTGATGTATTTCGGTGCATTAGGAAAAGAATCCTAAAGCGGTGCGGTCTTGGATGTAAAATCCTCGACCCAAAAGTTTGAATTCGATGTATTTCGAGTGCAATAGGAAAAGAATCCTAAAGCGAGTGCAGTCTTGGATGTAAAATCCTCGACCCAAAAGTTTGAATTCGATGTATTTCAGGTGCAATAGGAAAATAATCGTAAAGCGGTGCGGTCTTGGATGTAAAATCCTCGACCCAAAAGTTTGAATTTGATGTATTTCAGTGCAATAGGAAAAGAATCCTAAAGCGAGTGCGGTCTTGGATGTAAAATCCTCGACCCAAAAGTTTGAATTCGATGTATTTCGAGTGCAATAGGAAAAGAATCCTAAAGCGGTGCGGTCTTGGATGTAAAATCCTCGACCCAAAAGTTTGAATTCGATGTATTTCGAGTGCAATAGGAAAAGAATCCTAAAGCGGTGCGGTCTTGGATGTAAAATCCTCGACCCAAAAGTTTGAATTCGATGTATTTCGGTGCAATAGGAAAAGAATCCTAAAGCGAGTGCGGTCTTGGATGTAAAATCCTCGACCCAAAAGTTTGAATTCGATGTATTTCAGTGCAATAGGAAAAGAATCCTAAAGCGATGCGGTCTTGGATGTAAAATCCTCGACCCAAAAGTTTGATTTTGATTGAGATTTGAAATGCGGAAAGATTGAATTTGAGATTTGGAAGGATGAGTTTGAACTCGATTGAAATTTGATTTAAGATTTGATTTGAAATTTGGAAGATCAAATTTGAAATTTGATCGAGATTGGATTTGAAATTTGATTGAGAATTTGATTTGAGATTTGAAAAGATCAAATTTGATTTGGAATTTGGAAAGATTGAATTTGAAATTTGATTTGAAATTTGGAAGGATGGAATTTGAGATTTGTGTTGATTTCGTTTATCTTTTAATGATTCAAATTTTATTTTATCGTTTATTTAATGTTCACGTGAATTTGGTGTTCGTCATTTTAGATTTTTAAAGAAAGTTTTCTTTTATTCTCTTTTTTTTTATTTCTTTTTTGTTCTTTGTTCGAAGTTCATTTAACTTTAATGGCGTTTCCCAATCAATTTGCACAAAAGAGGTGAAGGCCAAAAATGTGACATGGTCACTTTCATTCCAATCATGTTGAAAATACATCATACAACTCGATCTAGAATACATCTCATACAATCCATGTAGACTCAAAACGGACTGTGTATGATCTTTATCGATCCGTCAAAAGAAGCATCTGTCAAAAATCCATGTCTGAATAGTGGGGTACATGGTTAATAACATCACCTTCCAAGCCATCCTTGGCAAGGATGCCGGTTGGATGTACGTTGGAGGTGTGATATTTCCCATGTAACTCACAGCTCGTAAGGCCGGAGGTTCTCTAGCTCGGGTCCGGTTGGAAATGGTAAGGTATCTTGCTCGTCGTCCATTCTCTTGAAAGTAACCGAGATCCGCTCCACCGGCACTCCTGGTATGCAATGCTTAGCGATATCTGCTCTGTTGCCCTTCAGTATCATGACGGAACCCACCGATAAAGGTATCTTTACTGGCCCTCGGAACTCACCCAGGCCTGCTATCCGGAGGTCAGATCCGAACATGATGTCACACTTGTTCAAGAAAGAGAGCGTGCGAAAGGTCCGACGAAGTCGTGGTGATCTATATGTGGGGGTATGCGGTCACCCTGTTTGTAGATGTTGATAATGCAGCTATTGGGTATGCAATCTGCCGGCGATACCCTCCATGTTATCAATCTTTTTACCATTCTCCCGATGACTAATGGCATCGGATCTACTTGCCCATGATGGAGTATCCCCGGTGGGTTTCCCTTCTGTCTTCAGCGAAAGTTGTAGCAGCATCCGCATTGTATTGTGATTCTTCCTTTCCCTGGCATCCATCTCCGGGGTTCCGAGTATGTGTTTTCCCTCAGGCGGCCTGCTCGGCCCATTCTCTTCAAATCTCGGATACAATCCACGATTTGCTGTTGTTCATACTCGGAGAATACGTCGGTATGTAGCTCGAGGCCCTCTAGTATGTTGATTCTTCTTCCTTTAATTCTCTCGAAGTATTCAAAGGTTTTCTTTTCAACATTTTGCATTCTCTCCAGCTCGTATTCCGGAATGATCTGCGGATGGCGAGGCCTTGTGACATATTGTGGGATATATGGTTCAATCCCTTCACGTTCCCTCGCATACCTCGGCTCCTCGGGGATGATGCCTGTCGGGACATCCCCCGGGTTGCTTCGCAACAAGGTCATGCATTATTGGTGGTTCTATCCGGTGGCGTGGTAGCCTTCTTTCTTCCGATCTTCCGGAGATTTCCCCGATTCTTTCTGTTATCCTAGAGCCGGCCTCCTTTCTTCGTGTTCCCGGTGAACCGGTGTCCTTGAAATGTGTGTGCCGGCATTAGCAATTGTCTCGTCGCGCCGGTCCGCGGCTAGTTTTGTTAACATCTTACGGATACGGCGATTCTTATTTCTTCGTTGCGTGGCCGTGAGAGTAGCTCTCCGCACTTCTTGAATCTCTGTGGGCGCGGCGCTGACAAGCCCGCCCTCCGCTGTAGCGACTACGGACTTCATTTTCTTATCTTCTTCGGTGTTTGCTTTTCTTTTCTTGTTGTTGGATTGGTGGCTTGGGCCACCCACTTTCATCACCGTCTGCCCGGGTAGTTCTTCTCGGTTAGCCGGGACCCGGTCACTTTCCTTGTACTCGTAGGCTCGCTCGGTGCGAAATCCGAGTCAATCTCGATTATCGCTCCATCTTTCACCCTCTTTTCATCGAGTGCAAGGCTTACGCCATTCTTAAAGTTCAGGACCAACCGCCCGTTCGACATTTCCCCGCGAAAAGACAAGGAAAAGGATCGAGGGTGTACTAAGAACAAGAACATTAAGAAAACGTTTATTAAAGATGCATTTCTTTTATATATATTTTTTTATTTTCAAATTTAACAGGAATGAAGTAGGATAAGATCAGGGAATAGATTTTGATTTGAAAAAGAAAACAAGGAAAACGTATTATCATGACTTTATTTATTTTAACACATTTTATTATTATTATTATTTTTTTTTTTGGGTTCGGACCCAATCATAAGTAATTACTTCGCCCGTGTTTCTTAGGGATGAAGAATTCATTCCTTCGAAACATCAGGTAGCGTAATACTTTTTCAAGTATCGTCCGTTGATCGGAAGCATATGTCGTTCTCCCCGGCAATTCACTAGCCGGTAGGAATCTCCTGAGTATATTGCTTCAACCACAAACGGTCCTTCCCAAGTGGGTTCAAATTTTCCTCCTATCTTGCGGTGTGCAAGAATAGGTCTCTTGAGAACGAGAACTAAGTCACCAACTTTGAAGGTTCTTGGGCGGACCAGTTTGTCATGGGCTTGAACCATCTTAGCTTGGTATAGTTCTAAATTCTCGTTGCGCCGCAAGTCTTTTCCCTTCCAAGCTTTCTAATTCTTCGAGTCGTAATCTGGCGTTTTCTTCGTCGTGATCTTGTTTGCAACTGCAATTCCGAGTGAAGGAAGCCGAACCTCTAAAGGTAACACTCGCCTCGGACCCATACATTGGAGCGTAAGGTGTAGCTTCGAGTAGGAGTTCGAAGGTTGTCCGAGTAGGCCCATAAGGCTTCTAACAATTTCTCGTGCCAATTTCTCTTATTATCGTCCGAGGTTTTCTTTAAGATTTGAATGAGAGTTTTATTAAAAGCCTCGGCGAGACCGTTTGCTCTTGGGTAGTAAATTGTTGAGTATCGCCGGCCGATTCCGTGTCTTCGACAAAATTGTTGATTTGTGTGCTTCCGAATGCCGACCCATTATCCGAGATGATCTCGCGCGGCACTCCGAAACGGCGGACAACTTGGTTCTTGAAAAGCTCGTAGCACGTGGTGTGCTTTCACTTCTCTAAGTGGAACTGTCCGCTCACTTGGAAAAGTAATCTCGTAGCCGCAAGAATGAAGCGATGTCCTTTTGAAGATGGTGGTTCTATCGGACCCACTATATCCGTGCCCCAACATTCAAATGACCACGACGCAATTGTCGGGTGCAGCACATTTGGAGGTTGGTGTAGAACCACTCCGTGCACTTGGCATTGGTGACGGCTTCTGGCGATTTTCATGCGATCGGTCATCATCGAGGGCCAGTAGTACCCTAGTCTTTTAATTTTCATTTTCATCTTCGGACCCGACCGGTGAGCGCCACGAGTCCCGAATGCACCTCTTTAACAATTTCACGGGCCTCGGACCCGCTTAGGCACCTTAGCCACATTTGATCAAAAGACCTTCTATATAATGTGTTGTTTATTAATGCGTAGGACGAGTTCTTTTCTTGATCCGATGGGCTAGCGACCTATCGTCCGGTAGCTTTTCCTGTTTGCGGGTAGTTCATCAATGGCCGTCGCCAATCTTCCGTGTTTTCTCGTCATCGCTGCAATCTGCTTCTTTTTCTTTTCTTGATTTGTGTATTGTGTCTATATCGAGCCGTGATAGGACTCGACGTCCGCGAACCGACACTTCCATCGATTCATCTTGCAAACGAGCAAATTCTTTTGCGAGACGGGCTAAAGCATCTCGCTAAAGCATTCTCTTTTCGGGAATTTTGTAGATTGTCACATTTGGAATTTGTTCCAACAGTCTGTATGGCATACTTGGAAGTATTGTTCGAGTCTTAGTTTAAAAATTCTGTATTGTCCGGCGATCTGTTGAATGATTAACTGTGAATCCCCGTAGATGTTGATGTCTGTTATCCCCATTTGAATAGTTAATTCCAGTCCTGTTATGAGGGCTTCGTATTCTGCTTCGTTGTTTGTACACGGTTCTGTCAAGTGGTAGGAGTATCTTAACATTCCCCGCTCCGGTGTTATAAAGATTAGCCCGATTCCTGCCTTACCGGGCACTATCACTTGCGATTCTTCGTCTTTGTGTGCTGAAGATGCTCCGTCGAAATATAATTCCCAACGTCGATCATCAGGGTCTTCTAGGTTCATTATTTGTTCATCTGACAAATCATCATTGAGAGGAGATTCTGTCGGCAAAGGGTGTGCTGCGAGAAAGTCTGCTAAGACTTGTCCCTTTACGGCACGCAGAGGCACGAAAGTTATATCGAATTGCAATAATATCATTGACCATCTGGCAAGTCTGCCGGAAAGTGTTGGACGAGTCATCAAGTATTGCAATGGATTAAAC
>JAKZJZ010000271.1:0-58572 GCA_022702705.1 Papilionanthe hookeriana x Papilionanthe teres | reverse complement strand
TTTCTGAAGGAATTATAACTGTCTCGCTGACAGCGAGCCTGAGCCCGCTGACAGCAAGCTAGCGCGGTTTGAAGATCTTCTAGAAGCCTCGCCGACAGTGAGGTAGTTCGTCGTCGACGGTGAGCTAGTTCAAATGGCGCAGATACATTGAACCTGGACACTTTTTGAAGGGATGCTTACACACCTCTTGGTCCTTTGCTCACCTCTATATATATAGGCCGAAATTAAGTGTTAAGTGTGTCTTTTAGGGTATGTTCTAAGTTTGAGAGTCTTTAAGAATTATTAAGTGTAGTTTTTGTGTCTTTAAGTGTTATAAGTGAGTTATTTTGAGTCTTTAGTGAGTATTTAGTGAGTTAGTGAGTTTTTAGTGAGTCTTGTCATGTCTTGGAAGGAAGAGTCGAAAGGAACTGCGAGGAGTACGTCAGGATAAATTGAGATAAGTATTTGTATTTATTGTTTTTAACTTTAAATGAAATCCATGCTTAGTTTAGTTCTCATGCATTCTGAGTAGTTTATTAGTCTTTCTCCCTGTTATGAAATTAAGTGATTTGATGAATTAAAAATAGAAGTACTTTTATATATTAGTAAATTGTGATAATTTTTACTTAAAACTTCATTTACTTTCAAACTGGCCATTTGATTTGTTAAAATATGTTGAATATCAACTATAGTAAAAATTACATCCGATATTCGGGGAATTCAAAGCCTTGGAAGGAGGGTGCGAATAAATAGGGAAATAATATCCTTTGGGCGTAGAATTGAGCATTTTAGTGTGACGGACTAAAATATTCAATTCGGTCCTATTGTTTGAGAGCTGAAGTGTAGATGTTAGCCCTCGGGCGAGGGAACGTGGGAGCTACGAAGTGGCGATCGGAATCCTCCGCACTGGCCGCAGATTCGATATCAAACATAGGATTAGTCGATATTCTTTACACTGGACTAAAGGGTAAAGAATAGGAATGCTCCTATTTGTCACAATACTATCCCGAAGAATGTATTACACACCGCTCGATAATGGGGCTCGATTAAATAAACTAGAAAGGCTCGTGACATCCGTTCGGTCCGCGAACCAATTTTATAAGCCGACAAATTCCCCGCTTAATATGAAAACATTAAACAGGTTTATATTACCCGGTTCTTAAAGTTCCCTATAAGGGCAAGCCCCTATAGTTAATTACATCTTAAGTGACGGGAATCACCTAAGAAAACTCTCGATAATAATCAATAATCTCGCTCTCAAGAATTTCAAAGTTTAAGTTTTCAAAGGATCGAATTTTGAAATTTCAATAGGGATTAGATCAAATTTGGAACATTTTTATTTTGGGAATTCAAAGGAAGAAAAGTAGGAGAGATCACGGATTCGAAGCTGAACTTCGATAATCTCCCGACTATCCTATTGTTTCGTTTGGATTTAGGAAAGTCCTAATGTTTATTTAATGTTTTAATCTCGCTAATTTTAGTTAATTAGTGCTTATATTTATATGATAGAATCATACAAATCGCCTAGAAGATATGAGGGTTTATGTCGTATCGACGACTACCTCGAATCCTAAGACCTGCTAGGGCTTAATTTGCAATGCAAATGCCTAACGAAGAGTCGAGGATTTATGTCGCACTAGTGCAAACTACCTCGAAGTCCTATGGCTTCGTTGTTTAATTCTAAGAAAGTTTTGTCGATGTAGGTTCAAGTTTTGTCGACGACGATGGCCGTGCCGCCCACCATGCTCCGAGCTCTCGTCGTCGCAGAGGTTTAGTTTTAGAAATCATAAATCAAGAGATGAGAGAAGTGTTCTGGCTTAGAGAAGTTTTAATTTACAAGTGTTTTTTGTGTTTTAATTAAAACAAATCTTAAAGTCGATTATAACGACACCGGTTAAGATCCCACTGGCTCCATCCTTCCGCATCATTATTTTTATCGAATTCACTTAGTCCGTATGAATTCGCTAAACTCAACCGAATGAGTTCCACACTTTCATTTAGACCGTGGAAATCCCGTTAAGCAACACGTAGGTTACATCATCCGAGGTATTCCCGATCATCCAACAAGACGTTTTAATTTAGTTGTAATTGTAGTTTTGTGTCTCCGTTTCGTGATTAAATTTCGAGTTGTCTTATATTTTCAAATGTCATGGAGGTGAATTTTATCTCAGTAGTGTCTTTTATTTTAATTTTGGGTTTCAGCTTTGGTTTCGTCCTAAAGGTGTCGGTTTTCATGCAACTCGTTGTTTATCATGCAAGAAAAATAAAGTGCATTTGCAATAAAATAAACCGCAATAAAATAAAAGCGTACCCTGAGGGTCTTCCCGTCATTCCAAGCCGCACTTAAAACACAATTAGAATATTTAAGCAAGTTCCTATGTAAAGCTAAGGGAAAGGTTTATGGTTTTCTACCAAATTCCTAATCCTATAGCCTAGTCATTTCCTACGACGTCTGTGTTCTTCGTGTTTTTAGTTCAAGACGATTTTCTTCATCAAAGAACAATTAAGTTCAATTGTTTTATAAATATCCTATCATATCGAGGAAGTGCTTAGAGAGAATCCTAAACATCTTTTCAATATTTCTAGGATTGTTTTAAGTCCAAATGAATTTAATCGTGTAAATGAATCGATCGTCCGAGGTTTTCAAGTTTTGTTAACTCGCTCACTGAACTGTGACATTCGAATGTCCTATAAGTGAAGTAACATTTCATTTTAATGTTCTATTTAGGAGTTATGATAACTAAAGCTCCTAAGGGCAAAATGATATTTAATGATTTGTGATTCAAATTTAAGTTCAAATTAATGATTTAAGTTCGAATAGTTGTTCAAGTTATTTTAGATTTATTTCTTCATGTCTTAAGTGAGGTTATTTAATTCAACTTAATTTAATTTAATTTAATTTAATTTAATTTAATTTAATTTAATTTAATTTGATTTGATTTAATTTAATTCAATTTAATTTATTTGATTTAATTTCTTAATTTAATTTAATTTAATTTTAATTTAATTTAATTTAATTTAATTTAATTTAATTTAATTTAATTTAATTTAATTTAATTTAATTTAATTTAATTTAATTTAATTTTATTTAATTTAATTTAATTTAATTTAATTTATTTAATTTAATTTAATTTAATTTATTTAATTTAATTTAATTTTAATTTAATTTAATTCAATTTTAATCTTAATTTAATTTAATTTAATTGAAATTTTTCGAAAGAGTTTAATGATTTAATTTTAGTTTAACGATTAAGTCTTTTAATATTTTAAATTCGAGTTATCATTTTAATTAAGAGTCGAATATTAATGAGATGATTAATTTAGGGATTTTTAAATTAAAGAATAAATCTCTTCCTAATAATATCCCTATTTTAATAATTCCAATTTTATTATTCTTCCAAATTCAATTAATTATTTAATTAAGGTTTAATCATTTTAAATTGCTTAATGGGTTTCTACCCTTTAATTATTTAAATTTCAATCATCCAAATCAGATTAGGATCAAATATTTTACTTGTTAAAATTTTTATTAAACCTAAAGTTTTAATTAAGGGTTAAAATTTTAATTACCATTTTGCCCTTTAAGCCTAATAATTTCATAACTCACTAAATTGAACTCAAATGAACTTGAAATTTTTATGTGACTTCACTTATGTGTCAATAAAGACATGAGAGGAGAAAATGTGATTTTTCTGTATTTAATTTATTTATATAATTATTTTTAGTAGAAAATAGAAATTTCCAAGGAAAATTCAATAATATGACCAAGGGAAAGTTTCTGTCCTTAAGAAAATTAGGGGACATTCCTAATGACCAGAGGACCACTTTGACCAAATTTTGTAATTTTTTGAATTATATTTTATTTATTAGAATTATTTTAAGTTCTGGAGTATTAATTAATTTAAAAATAAAATAAATGTTGAAAAATAAATTTTATAATTTTTAAAATTCTCTCTGATATCAAGGATTCCAGAGAACCAAACTTTACAATTTTCTGATTTTTCTTTGATTTATTATAATTATTTTGGTGAAAATGCTAGAAAATACATTTTTTAATTTTAAAATTACCCTAGAGCTTTAAAAATTAATATCTCACTAAATAGACCTAGGAAAAATATGGGACTTGTTCCTAAGTGATTAAAATTCAAAATATGACATTTTGGTGAATTTTATTATTTTTGTGATTTTTATTATTTTTTAATTATTAAAAATATTAAAATAATATTAAAAATCAACTTTTTTAGAAAATCGAAATTTTAATTTTCTTAAACTCCCCTGATATCAGAGAGACTCCAAAACCAATTTGGTGAATTTTTGAAAGATATTTTGAAAGTTATGAATTTTTAAAGTTTAAAATGACTAAGCGGCTTAATCAACCCAATTAATGGGGCTAACCAAGTCCAATCGACCTCAAATTTTTATGGTGGGTTCCTCTGATCCTAAAGGTCAGTGGAGAATTGATTTCAAGTCAATTTGATCTATGGTTAACTCTAATTAATTAGAGACCTATTTTGGGTGTTTAAGCCAATTAGTGGTTAATCTAAGTGAATTAACTCAAATCCTATTTTTCCTAGTGGTTCTCTCGGTCATATGGAACATCACCAAATTTTCCTAGAATTTATTTCACAACATGCTAATTTTTGAAATTAAAATACTTAAAACAGCAACATGCATTTGAAAAATCAATAACTTTTCATAGGATGTGCCTCGACTTCGGAAAATTCAGTGAATGTTCCTAAGTTCATAGGCTTCAAAAGCCCTATGGTCTCATGCCATGGTGAATTGTATGAATGCATGGAGAATTAAAACAATGCAGGGAGTAAATAATTATTTAAAAATAAAGTACTGGACAAAATTAATTAATTTCTTTTCCACATTATTCTCCTCTCGTTCACCGAGCAAGAGGGTATTTTTATTTTATTTTTATGATTTTCCTACACAAAGTTATGAATTTTCAAAGTTTAGGAATTAAATAAATAAGAAAATACCCTATTTTTCTATTTATCCACGCGGCGCCGCGTCAACCTCTGGCAGCCTCCGAACTGCACACGCGGCGCGCTCCCATTCGACGCCGCCATCCGCGTCGCGCTCCCGGACCCGCCGTATCGCTCCGTCTTCCGATCCGACGCGATCCCCGCCGTCCGTCCGCGCGTGTATTAAATGGACGGCATCCGTTCATCGTCCCCAAGTGTCCTCACCCGAGAGCCGTCCACACTAAATCCTTAATATCTCACTCGATACTCAATGGATTTTCATGTTCTTATGCTCTATGGATTCGTCTCAAGAGACGAACACATCTATACTGCTATCATGCATCGAAATTAAAGCATTTGAAATGGAGAATCTCCGTAAGCTCGGGATGAAGAATTAACTCATACCTTAGCTCCGAGAGGTGAAGCCTCGATCGGAGATGCTCGGCACGTTCGTCGGAGCCGCAGGAGGCTCAGGATGAAGCCTCCTGGATGCGGTGAATCGCCTAGTGTGTGATTTCCACCAAAGCCGATCACAACCTTCGGAGTCCGGAACAACCGGGTGACCCGGAGATGGGGCTTTTGCCGGCGGACACCTTCCCTCGTCCGGTGAAGGTGTAGAACCAATCAATTTGTGGGATCGGTCTCACCGTGGAGAAGTGTCCCGGCTTTCGGTGGAATTTCAACTCCGAAATCGAGCTCGCAGCAGAAGAAATGGCAGGGGATCTCACCGGGGATCAAGTGCTCGTGTGTGGGGAGGAGTCCGGAACAATTTTGCAGCAGTTTCAAGCAAGGTTCTGTTCCAGCACTTCTCATGGCCGAGAAGGTGAGGGGTTTGAATCAGAGATGGCCGAGGCTCTCCCGTGGGAGTCGAGGGCCGGGATCACCGCTCTCGGCATGTGAAGAACAGCCATGGTGGCCATTCGGCATGGGGCAGCACAGCAGGTGAGAATTCCAAAGCTCGGCTCCTCCCAAGGTTTCGGCCATGGTGTTTTCCGCGCGATCTGGGTCGGCCGGCTGTGCATGGGTCACCATCAAGGTCAGTGGGTCGTGGCTCGGGGCTTGTGTGCAATCAATCGGCAAATGCCATGTGTAAAAGGCTCGGATTAGAATGGAATGGGAGAGGGCTTATTTTGGCTCAAATTGGTCAACCCCTCCATTCGGGCTAGGTGCACCACCCAAGGCTCGGTTTCGGCCGAGGGAAAAGTGATTCGGCTCAAGCATAATCGCAGTGGTCAAGTCACCATCCAAGCACAATTAGCATAAGCATGGTTTAGGTGAATCATGGGAGTGGTTAATCACCTTTTAGGAATTAAGGAAAGAGCCTCCTCCTTTTGCCCAAAATGGCATGGTGACATGTAAAGAGGCTCTCATGGCTTCGCATATGGCTTCAGTGCATGGCTCCATGGCTCCATTCGTTCGGGAAAAGGTCAGGTCAATTTCATGAAAATGGATTTTAAGAATTTTGGATATTTTGGTGTGAATTTGTATGGAGCTTGATTTGGAATTGTTTGATGATGGAATTATAACTTAGGGAATGGCTTTGATTAAATGGATGGCAAATGGAAATGTCATGTGGGCTTTGGGCCAAATTTGGGCTTTTGTATTCGTGGAAATGGCTTTTAGGAGGTTTAGGGAAGTGGGCTTTTAAATTTAAAATGGATTTTGGGATGAGATTTTGGTAAAGGCTTGGGCCAAATAATTGTTGAGTTTGGTTTAGGGATGCTGTCATGAGTGGTTTGAAACAAGTTCGAGGTGATTTGGGTTCGAATTGGTTCGAATTCGGGCTTAATCTGTAAGTGAGCCTATGTAGGTCAAATTGGGCTAACTTGGGCCAATGTTGGGCTAGAGTTGAAATTGATGTAAAATTAATGTTGGGAAATGTTTATGGGAGTGTTTCAAAGAGGTTTTGGCTTTGGTTAGGTTTTGATTTTGGGATTCGGGCTCATTCTGGCTAGGTTCGGGTTTAGGTCAAAAATGGGCCTTTTAGCTTTGGGTTGAATTTGAGTGGGGTTTGGATCAAAGTTTTGGGCAAATCATGTTAGTGTTTTGTTTATGGGGATGTTAAGGAAGGTTTAGAAAAGATTTGGGGTTAATTGGAGTTGAATCGGGTGAGTTCGGGTTAGGTTCGGGTCATAGTCCAAATCGGGCTTTAAGGCCAAAAGTGAAATCGATCCCAATGCCAATCAAATTGGGCTTGGATTTGGTCTAGATTGGTGTTGGGGATGTTGAATTGAAGTTTAGAATTGAATTGGACCAAAATTTGGGTCAATTGGGTAGGTTTGGTTCGACATCGGGTTTACTTTGGGTTAAAATGGGTCAAATTGGGGTTTTGATAAAAGTGGGGTAAATTGACAAAATTGGCCCATGGTGTAGTTGAACAAAATGAAATTGGGAATATTTGGGATTTTCTGGAATTTTCTGGGAATTTTCTGAATTTTTGGATTTTTGGGTCAAGAGGGGTATTTTGGGTATTTGGAAGGTATCGGGGGTATTTTTGGAATTTTTGGTATTTTTGGGTATGGATGATCAATTTGAGTGATGTGGAAATGTTTGGGATTGATTTTGGAGAATTTTGGGTGATTTGGAAATTTTCGAGAAATTCGGGTATTCAGTGCATTCTGGTAGTCATGTGTGTGGGTCCCTGGGTCAAAAATCGAAAATTTGGAAAATCGAAGATCGGGTGGATGTAAGTGAAATGAAATCATTTTTGTTGAGCCATGAAGCCATATCAAGCCCACATGAGCCATGAAGGGACTCATTCGAGGCATTCACCATGTTGTTCCTAACCCTCTGACCTAAGGGCTTAGGGTTAAGGACCATCCATGTGAATCACCTACATGAGTCGGAGGTCAAGTCAGGTATGGGTGTGTTTTTAGGAGGTGTGTGAAGTGTAGTGTGTAGTGTAGTGTGTGTGCAAGTCAACCCTTCACTGCACTGTGCCACCTGTATGCGCCCTAAGTGCCAAAGAGTCCCATAGAACTCATCCTTTAAACTTCCACATTCGATTTCAACCCTCTAGGTGATTGTGGGTCTATAATCAAGTTTCATGGAGTTCAGTAGGAGTTAAGAAGTGGTTTGAATTTCTAAAAGGTGGGTCCCAATTCTAGTCCTCTAAGATAGTCAAAGGAAAAGCCTAAGGCTAGATCCTAAGTACTAAAGAGAAGAAGAGAAGACCTCATCAAAAATGAGGTCAACAAATGGACCCTCAATAAGTGTGGTGAGCCGACGGAGCACACCGCGCGTATCGGTGCCGACCGAAGCGATCAACAAACCAACACGTATGTCCAAGTAACAAACCTTAGACGAAGTAAGAATTTCCGCCTGGGAGTGTCAAGTATATCTCCGGAACCGGAGATTCTCGAACTCTCGCCTGGGAAAGGAAAAGGAGGTGAATCCCAAATCACATGATCTCGGAGAATTTCGATTTAGATTTTATTTTGTTTCATGTTCAAGTCATGATGTGTGAGTTTAGATTTCAATTGGAGTTTCAATTTAGATCGAAGTTTGTCAAGATTAATTTAAGGGATTTGATTTGAAATGAAAATTGGAATTTCAAGTTTTAGATGTAACATCTTCAACCCCAAAAGAAGATCGAATCGATTGATCGAGTCATTACAATGAGGAAAGATCTCGCAGTAATGCGGTATTGGATGTAAAATCCTTAACCTCAAGAGTTCGATTTGATGTATTTCATAGCAACAGGAAAGAATCCTAAAGAACGTGCCTCGATGTAAAACCTCGACCCAGAAGTTCGATTCGATGTATTTCAAGCAACAGAAGAGAATCCTAGCAAAGGTAGCCTGATGTAAAATCCTCGACCCAAGAGTTTGAATTCGATGTATTTCAAAGGCAGAGGAAGAGAATCCTAAAAGGCAATGGCCTTGATGTAAAATCCTCGACCCAAAAGTTCGAATTGATGTATTTCAAAGGCACAGAAGAGAATCCTAAAAGCAAGTCTGCGATGTAAAATCCTCGACCCAAAAGTTTGAATCGATGTATTTCAAGCAGAAGAGAATCCTAGCAAGGCACTGATGTAAAATCCTCGACCCAAGAGTTCGAATTGATGTATTTCAAAGGTAACAGAAGAGAATCCTAAAAGCAAGGTAATTGATGTAAAATCCTCGACCCAAAGAGTTCGAATTGATGTATTTCAAAGGCAACAGAAGAGAATCCTAAAGCAAGGTACTGATGATAAAATCCTCGACCCAAGAGTTTGAATTTGATGTATTTCAAGGCAATAGGAAGAGAATCCTAAAGCAAGCGAGTACTCGGATGTAAAATCCTCGACCCAAAAGTTCAATTCGATGTATTTCAAAGGCAACAGGAAGAGAATCCTAGCAAAGGTACTGATGTAAAATCCTCGACCCAAAAGTTCGAATTCGATGTATTTCAAAGCATAGCAGAGAAGAGAATCCTAAAGCAAAGGCAGGCCTCGGATGTAAAATCCTCGACCCAAAAGTTCGAATTCGATGTATTTCAAAGGCTAAATGCAGGAAGAGAATTCCTAGTGAAGGCAAGGCCTTGGATGTAAAATCCTCGACCCAAAAGTTCGAATTGATGTATTTCAAAGAGAAAAGAATCAAAAGAGTGATGTAAAATCTCGACCCAAGAGTTCGACTGATGTATTTCAAAGGCAAGAAGAGAATCCTAGCAAAGGTACTGATGTAAAATCCTCGACCCAAAAGTTCGAATTCGATGTATTTCAAAGGCAATAGGAAGAGAATCCTAGCAAAGGCAGTCTGGATGTAAAATCCTCGACCCAAAAGTTTGAATTTGATGTATTTCAAAGGCAATAGGAAGAGAATCCTAAAGCAAAGTACTGATGTAAAATCCTCGACCCAAAAGTTCGAATTCGATGTATTTCAATGCAATAGAAGAGAATCCTAGCAAAGGCAGTCTGATGTAAAATCCTCGACCCAAGAGTTCGAATTGATGTATTTCAAGGCAACAGGAAGAGAATCCTAGAAAGGTACTGGATGTAAAATCTCGACCCAAAAGTTTGAATTCGATGTGATTTGATGTGAGATCCGGAAAGATCGAATTTGAGATTTGATCAGAGATTTGGAATCTGGAAAGATCGAATTCGAAATTTGATAGAGATTTGAATCTGGAAAGATTGAATTTGAATTTGATGATCGATTCGAATTGAAAGATTCGAATTCGAAATTTGATCGAGAATTCGATTTAACATTCTTGTTGATTTTGTTTATCCTTTAATGATTCAAATTTTATTTTGTTGTTTATTTAATGTTCATGTGAATTCGTGTTTGTCATTTTTTTAGATTTTTTTTTTTAGAAAGTTTTCTTTTATTCTTTTTTTTTTTCTTTTCTCGTTCTTTGTTCGAAGTTCATTTAACTTTAATGGCGTTTCCCAATCAATTTCGCACAAAAGAGGTGAAGGCCAAAAATGTGACATGGTCACTTTCATTCCAATCATACCGAAGATACATCGTACAACTCGATCCGGAATATATTTCATACAATCCATGTAGACTCAAAACGGATCGTGTATGATCTTTGTCGATCCATCTAAAGAAGCATCCGTCAAAAGTCCATGTCCGAATAATGAGATACATGGTCAATAACATCACCTTCCAAGCCATCCTCGGCAAGGATGCCGTATGGATGTACATCGGGAGGTGTGATATTTTCCATGTAACTCACAGACCGTAAGGCCGGAGGCTCTCTAGCTCCGGTCCTGGCCGGAAATGGTAAGGTATCTTTCCGTCGTCCATCCTCCCGAACGTAACCGAGATCCGCTTCACCGGTACTCCCGGTATGCAATGCTTCGGCGATATCCGCTCCGTTACCCTTCGCATCATGACGGAACCTACCGAGCAAGGGTATCTTCACCGGCCCCTCGGAACTCACTCCGGACCTCGCTATCCGGAGGTCGCATCCGAACATGATGTTACACTCGCTCGTAAAAGAGATCGTGCAGTAAAGGTCCGACAAAGTCATGGTGATCAATGTGTGGGGGTATACAACTACCCCGTTTCGTAGATATCGATGATGCAACTATTGGGTATGCATCCGTCGCAAGCACTCTCCATGTTATCAATCTCTTTACCATTCTCTCGATGACTAATGGCATCGGGTCCACTCGCCCATGACCGAGTATTCCCTGCGGGTTTCCCTTCCCCGTCCTCGCAAAGTTGTAACAAAGATCCACATCGTATCAGTGATTCTTCCTTTCCCCGGCATCCATCTCCGGGCTCGAGTATGTGTTTTCCTCAGCGGCCCGCTCGGCCCAGCCTTTTCAAATCCCGGATGCAATCCACGATTTGCCGTCGCTCATACTCCGAGAATACGTCCGTATGTAATTCGAGGCCCTCCAAGATATCGATTCTTCCGCCTCTAATCCTTTCAAAGTATTCAAAGGTTTTCTTTTCAACATTTCGCATTCTCTCCAGCTCGTATTCCGAATGATCCGTGCATGGCGAGGCCTCGTGACATATCGTGGGATGTATGGTTCAATCCCTTCACGTTCTCCCCGCATACCTCGCTCCTCGTGGATGATGTCCGTCGAGACATCCCCCGGGTTGCTTCGCAACAAGGTCATGCATCACCTGGTGGTTCTATCCGTGGCGTGGTAGCCTTCTTTCTTCCGGTCTTCGCGAGATTTCTCCGGTTCTTTCCGTCATCCTAGGAGCCGGCCTCCTTTCTTCCGGTTCCCGGTGAACCGGTGTCCTCGAAGTGTATGCACCGACATTAGCAATCGCCTCGTCGCGCCGATCCGCAGCCTAGTTTTGTCAACATCTTACGGATACGGCGATTCTTATTTCTTCGTTGCGTCGCCGCGAGAGTAGCTCTCCGAACTTCGAATCTCCGCGGGCGCGGCGCCGACAAGCTCGCCTCCGCCGTAGCGACTACGTACTTCATTTTCTTATCTTCTTCAATATTTGTCTTTCTTTTCTTGTTGCCGGATCGGTGGCTCGGGCCACCCACTTTCATCACCGTATGTCCGGCAGCTTCTTCTCGTCAACCGGACCTGACCACTTTCCTCGTATCGTAGGCTCCGCCGGTGCGAAATCCGAGTCAATCTCGATTATCGCTCCATCTTTCACCCTCTTTTCATCAAGTGCAAGGCTTACGCCATTCTTAAAGTTCAAGACCAACCGCCCGCTCGACATTTCCCCGCGAAAAGACAAGGAAAAGGATCAGTGGCCGTACTAAGAACAAGAACATCAAGAAAATGTTTATTAAAGACATCTTGTTTTATTATTATTTTTATATTTTCAAACTTAACAGAATGAAGTGGGATAAGATCGTGTAAGAGATTTTGATTCGAAAAGAAAACAAGGAAAATTTTATTGTCGGGATTTTATTTATTTTAAGCACATTTTATTATTTTTCGGTTCGGACCCACTCATAAGTAATCACTTCACCCGTGCTTCTAGGGATGGAAAGTTCATTCCTTCGAAACATCAGTAACAGAATACTTTTTCAAGTATCGTCCATCGATCGAAGCATATGTCGTTCTCCCCGGCAATTCACTACCGGTAGAACCTCCCGAGTATACCGCCTCAACCACAAACGGTCCTTCCCAAGTGGGTTCAAATTTTCCTCCTATCTTCGCGTGTGCAAGAATAGTCTTTTGAGAACGAGAACTAAATCACCAACTTTCAAGGTTCTCGGGCTGACCTAGCTTATCATGAGCTCGAATCATCTTAGCTCGGTATAGTTCTAAATTCGTTGCGCCGCAAGTCTTTTCCTTCCAGTGCTCTCTAATTCTTCGAGTCGTAATTTGGCGTTCTCTTCTCGTTGTGATTTTATTTGCAACTCGCAATTCGAGTGAAGGAGCCGAACCTCTAAAGGTAACACTCGCTCGGACCCATACACCGCAGCGTAAGGTGTAGCTTGCGTAGGAGTTCGAAGGTCGTCCGCAGCTCCATAAGGCTTCTAACAACTTCTCGTGCCAATTTCTCTTATCGTCGTCTAAAGTCTTCTTTAAAATTTGAACGAGAGTTTTATTAAAAGCCTCGCCAAGGCCGTTTGCTTCGGGTAGTAAATTGT
Source organism: Papilionanthe hookeriana x Papilionanthe teres (assembly GCA_022702705.1). NCBI lineage: Eukaryota > Viridiplantae > Streptophyta > Magnoliopsida > Asparagales > Orchidaceae > Papilionanthe > Papilionanthe hookeriana x Papilionanthe teres. Next base: position 45,604 of record JAKZJZ010000271.1, on the reverse strand, counting down.
CGAATATCGCGCACGATTCCGTGTCTCCCGACAAAATTGTTGATTTGTGTGCTTCGAATGCCGACCCATTATCCGAGATGATCCTCGCGCGGCACCCCGAAACGGTAGAACAACTCGGTTCTCGAAAATCGTAGCACGTGATGTGCTTTCACTTCTCTAAGTGGAACCGCTCCGCCCACTCGGAAAAGTAATCAGTAGCCGCAAGAATGAAGCGATGTCCTTTCGACGACGGCGGTTCTATCGGACCCACTATATCCGTGCCCCAACATTCAAATGGCCACGATGCAATTGCTCTGATGTAAGCACATTCGGAGGTCGGTGTAGAACCACCCGCGCACTCGCACCGGTGATGCCTCTCGGCGATTTTCATGCAGCCATGGTCATCATCGAGGGCCGCAGTACTCCTAGTCTTTTAATTTTCATTTTCATCTTCGGACCCGACCGGTGAGCGCCACTGCAGTCCCGAATGCACCTCCTTAACAATTTCACGGGCTCGGACCCGCTTAGGCACCTTAGCCACATTCGATCAAAAGACCTTCCGTATAATGTGTTGTTTATTAATGCGTAGACGTAGTTCTTTCTCGATCCGATGGCTAACGACCTATCCTCCGGTAGTTTTCCCGTTCGTAGGTAATCCATCAATGGTCGTCGCCAATCTTCCGTGTTTTCCGTCACCGCCGCAATCGATTCTTCTTCCTTTTCTCGATTCGTGTATCGTGTCTATGTCAAGCCGTGATAGGACTCCGGCGTCCGTGAACCGACACTTCCACCGATTCATCTCGCAAACAGCAAATTCTTTTGCGAGACGAGCTAGCGCATCCGCTAAAGCGTTTTCTCCGGGAATTTTGTAGATCGTCACATTCGGAATCCGTTCCAACAACTCGTATGGCATACCGGAAGTATTGCTCGAGTCTTCGGTTTTAAAATTCCGTATTGTCCGGCGATCCGTCGAATGATTAACTCGTGAATCCCCGTAGATGTTGATGTCCGTTATCCCCATTCGAATGGTTAATTCCACCCCGTTATGAGGGCTTCGTATTCCGCTTCGTTGTTCGTACACGGCTCCGTCAAGTGGTAGGAGTATCTTAACATCCCCCGCTCCGTGTTATAAAGATTAGCCCGATTCCCGCCTTACCGGCACTATCACTTGCGATTCTTCGTCTTCGTGCGCCGAAGATGCTCCGTCGAAATATAATTCCCAACGTCGATCATCAAGGTCTTCTAGGTTCATTATTTGTTCATCCGGCAATCGTCATCGAGAGGAGATTCGCCGCAAAGGGTGTGCCGCAAGGAAGTCCGCTAAGACTTGTCCCTTTACTGCACGAAGAGGCACGAAAGTTATATCGAATTGCAATAATATCATCGACCATCCGGCAAGTCCGCTCGAAAGCGTTGGACGAGTCATCAAGTATCGCAATGGATTAAACTTCGAGATCAGGTCGACCTTATGAGAAAGCATGTAATGCCCGAGCTTTCGAGCGGCGAAGATCGTGGCCAAACAATGCTTTTCAATCGCGGGATACCTTATTTCCGTCTGGCAAGAACGACGGCTTAAGTAATAAAGAGCATTTTCTTTACCCTCATCATCGACTCCTGCCAACAGTGGCTCCGAGAGAGTCGTCTAAAGCCGCGGTATAAAGTATTAGCGGTCTACCCGAGACCGGGGTCGCTAAGACAGGAGGTGTCATTAAATATTGTTTAATGTCCTCGAAGGCCCTCTCGGCATTTCTCTTCCCAAATAAATTCGGCGTCCTTTTTAACTAGTGCCGAGAAAGGCCGACACCTACTCGACAAGTTCGAGATAAAGCGTCGAAGATATGCCGCCTTCCTCGAAAAGATCGTAGTTGTTTTAAGGTTTTGGGAGGCGCATTTCTAAGATAGCTTTAATCTTTTCCGGATCGATTTCAATTCCACGATGTCTGACAACGAATCCTAAGAATTTCCCGGAGGTGACGCCGAAGGCGCATTTTAAGGGATTCATCTTAAGGTTAAATTGCCTTAATCGTTCGAAAACAATTCTCAAATCATACAAGTGGTCGTCCTTTACTTTGCTTTTGATGACCACATCGTCCACGTAGCATTCGACTCGATTATGGATGAGATCATCAAAAATTCTTGTCATTGCTCTTCGCAGTAGTCGCTCCCGCGTTCTTCAATCCGAATGGCATCACCGTGTAGCAAAATACTCCGATCGGCGTTCGAATGCCGTAAGTTTTTCATCTTCTCGGAGCCATTTTTATTCGGTCGTATCCCGAAGATCCATCCATGAATGAGAATATTTCGTGTGTTGAAGCGATGTCGATCATTAATTCCGGGATCGGTAGAGGAAATTCATCTTTTCGGACATGCCTTGTTTAAATCTCTCGAAATCCACACAAATTCCGATCCGACCATTCTTCTTCCCGACCGGTACCACGTTGGCTAACCAAGCTCGGGTATTGTTCTTCACGGACAAATTTAGCGTCTATTAGCTTTTTTAACTTCGCCTAGTGACTTGTTGTTCGATTTCTGGACGCATTCTTCCGGGACCTCGTCCGACCGGAACGTGTAGTGGTCCACTCCTAGTTTATGGATCGCGACCTCTCGGAGCTAAACCTCGGCATCTCATCGTAGCTCCAAGCAAAACAAGTTTTCGAATTCCATTAATAACTCGATTATTTCTTCGGAGTCTTCTTTATCGAGTAAAGAGCTAACAAAGGTAGGTCTAGGCTCTTCGCTAGTACCTAAGTTAACTTCTATTAACTCATCTATCGTAGATTCGATTTCTTCTTCGACCTCCGTGAGCGTCTCCAATTTGCAAATCTTCGAGTTCTTCCGTAGTTTCCATGCAGCTTATTAGATTCGCAGTGATAACCAAGCAAAATTCAGCATCATCAACCGATCCTACCGTGCCGAATCCGAGACCATGTTTCGAGTCAGGTGACGACCGGAGTTATTCCATAAATTTTCAAAACGTTGTGATCGACTTTCGTCCACCGTCGAGGTAAGAAACCACGTCGAATTAAATTTCGAACACAGGGAGAGTACCACTCAAAAGGCAATTCCATTAATTCTCGATGAAGTAGCATCTTCAAATCGTACATTATTTTCGCTTTGGAGGAAGAAGCACCACGGTAGAATTTGATTGGTTTCGCACCACCGCTACGTACCTCTTCGACCTCCATACCCTCGATCTTATTAGAATGGATCGGGTCGTGGTCATAAGTATGTACATAGTGGTTAATCTTCTCGTACATCGATTTATATTCTTCGTTTCTTTCATCTTCGAGAGGGATTCTCGAATCGCGGCTTCTTCCGACTTATCGTCGCCGCTTCTTGTTCGATTTCTTTTTCTTCTTCGTAACTATCTTCCCAATCGACATTGATGGTCGGTTTCTCCCGTCCAATCGTCCTAACGTCTCTACCACGACCTCGTCCCCGCCTCGACCTCGATGCGAGTCGTGGAGAAACCTTCACCATCTCGCCGTAAGGGAGTGGTGAGTGATCGTTGACTAGAACTTCGTGTTCTTCGTTGTCCCGAACTTTCTTCGCTTCATTTGTTATGGTATCTCCTCGAGAAGATCGTTTTCTTCGTGCGTGCATAATAAGCCGCATCCTCGTGGATTCCAATTTCATGTACGGAGAATGGTCGTAAGTCACCTTGATGCACCGTTCCCCTCCATCGTAAGTATTTCGATGCACCGATGTAGAGATGATGGTACCATCCTCGTTTTCATGTATCCATGGTCGGCCCAAGAGAGCGTCGAACGATGTTTCGAATCAATTATGTGAAATTTCGCGGTTGTCTTCGCTAAGTCACCGGTCTTCATCAAGTAGCGTTATCGAGCCGAGGGCTCTTTCTCCTTTCCGGTCGAATCCTCTTAATAACATTTTGTCCGCTTCGAGCTCGCGGGCATCAATTTCCAAGTATGCTAGCGTTCGAAGATTCATTATATTGATCGATGCTCCCGGATCCACCAATACTCCTGAGAGTGTAAATTTTCCGATCAGTAATCGAAATGTACAACGGCTCGGTCGTGATCTCGCCGTTCCAAGTAGTAGGTCGTCGTCCGTGAAGGTAACACCTCGTCGTTCCTTTAACGAGCAAACCTCATCTAAGGACTCTCCGCCATTCGAGCTAAGCAAATTTCCGGATCAAGTAAGGCCTCGATCGAGCTTCTCTCATCTCCTTTCGATAAGACGAGAGCGTCGTAGATGCTCGCCTGGCCGGTAGTTTCCTAAGATGGCTAAGCACGTTGTAGTCCACTTTGTTTTCATGTGTCTCTCGCTTCTTCTCGAATGGGTATTTTTCCGCCGAGGTTGGTTCTTCCCGAACAACCACCGCTTCCTTCGTCTTTCGGACCCATTCTCGGAGGTAGTAACTTTTCCACTCCTTAAGTCGACTTCGTAATTTCTTCCGAATCTATCGTCGAGCTCGCCGTGTCTTCTTCGAATCGGAATGACAGTGCTCTTCCGGATTAGCTTCGCAGTCCGAAGGCTCTAACTCTATCGCGACCGGAGCTCCTCGAAACTCGCAGATAGATTCGTTGCTCGTTGAACTCTCGTAGCCTCCTCGATGGATGTCTTCTTCATTATTTTGCTCGTCGAGATCGTGTATGATTCGAGAATTGTCGTTGGTATCGAAATCGATATCCGGATTATCGTTAGTTACGTAATCGTTAGAAATAAGCCAAAACGTAGCCAACGCCATCACCCTTATCATTATATGATCCCACCGAAGTGAGCAGTATAATCATACAGTAGTCATGGGTTCGAGGGATTTCTCCCCCGAATCGAAACAACTATCCTAGGATAAGCAGCCCCTAGGCCTAGCCTTAGGTGCCTCGCCTTTCTTCTTCGTCAATTTTCTTCTTCTCTTCAATCGTCTCCCGTCGAGGTGGTTCTTCTATCGCAAGTGATAAGACTCGCTTAACAGTGCTTCAAACTCCGAATCGAAGCTCGCACCGAAGCGGTCTCGGATGTCGTCTAAAATCTTTTCGAAGACCTCGTCCAAGCGGTAGATCCATCCATCGTCAGCCGTATAGTGGATCTATCTGAATGATGGGATCGGCCGAGATAACATCGACGAACCTCCTTTCCGGGGTTCCTTCATGTACTCCTTCGGATCGTTATATTCCCTTTCCGCAGTCATCACCGAGCCAACTTTCAAGGTAATGCAATCTTCTATTTTGTGTCCAAGCATCCGGTGGTAAGGGCAAAAGTTGGGATCACCCTTCTTGTTGACTTCCTCTCGGTCTTTTAGGCTCTGGCAACTGAAATCCGGAGTCTTCATCGACTACGTGAACATTTTCGCGATCGCTTCATTCTCGAACGGATATTCTCTCGCTCAAAAGCTCTCTTAATGTACGTCGCTGACGAGGCGGTCGTTCATATCGCGGAGATGACCGATAGCCGGGCCGGGGTTGCCGGTAACTCCGTTGTGGTTGTCGCGGCCGTTCGTGGTATTTCAGACGGCTGCTCGCCTTTGTCAACCGCCGCGACGATCCCGGATTTCTTTTCAAAAGTCTTTACAGTGCTTTTGTTTATCCGTCTTGTCTGCGTGAAACTTAATTGCTTCGCCTCTTCTCGCAAGCTTCCGCCTCGCTTAACAACTTCTCGAAAGTCTTAATAGTAAATCCTCGAGGAGAAGTGCTATCGGGCCATGGATGCTTTTTAGCAAAATGCCGATCGCATGCTGTTTCGCAGCTCGTGGTTCACACTTCATACTTAAGTTCCTCCATCGAAGTATGTAATCCACCAAAGTTTCATTCGGCTTCGCTTCTCTACCACTAAATCACCTATAGTGATGTGGTGCCGAGCTCCGCGAATCGCTCGATGAAGAGGTTCTCTAGCTCCGAGAATGTCTTTACCGAACCGTTTGTACTCCCGCATACTCGCCGAAGGCGATTCCCGACAGCATCGCCGACGAACCGTCGGAAGAGTAATGCATCGCTCCCGCCGCATTGCAACAACCGGCACGAAAGTGTGCCACATGCCGTCGGGGTTCCTTGCTCCGTCGAAGGTCTCGAATCGCAGGTGGTACGAAGCCTTTCGGTATCGGACATCGTCGAACTCTTCCGGTAAGGTCTACCCGTCCGAATGGATGTCCCGCTCTTCGATTGTGCTAAGGCTTCTCGCACTCCGCCGTTCCACCAAGTTCTCGATATCCTTTTCGTGAATCATACTTTGTGTTGTATCCTTTTTCAGCTCGATCATCCCCATCGACCGACGTAATCTCCTTTCCTCCGTCTACAATGTGAATGACCTCTCGGGGGTGTTTCTCTTGTGGTCGTATTTCGACTCCGGAGAGTGGCCGCAGCTACGGCCATCTCTTCCATCCTTTTCGCCATTCGAGCGATCGTGTCGTCTTTCTCCCGAAGTCGTCTTCTCATCGCCCGGCTCCTCTCTTCGCGGCCGCAGGAGCACCTCGCGAAGCCGATGAAGCTCGTGTCTCAACCATGTTGATTTCTCGCGTATTCGTCGTCCATGAATTCCGATGAATCAATCTCGTCTCCGAACTTTTCTCTCTTCTTTCGCCAATCGTCTGGATATCGGTTCTCAACTTTTCCATGGCATCTTCTAGCGGGCTTTCCGTGTGTCTTCGTGGTTGTCGTGCGATAGCCGCCGGTCCCCTTCTCACGAGTCCCCTTCATCGCGGTAGCACTTTCTTCGCATTCAAGTCTCCCGGCGAGACTTTCTTTCTCGGCCGTCGTTTCAATCTCAACTCGCCCCGCAGTGGGACGCCATACCATCCTTCCGGCGCAGAAGGTCTCAGACCGCATGGTCCGTCTGCCAAATGCCGGAAGGTGGTATCCTCCCTAATCCGTAATCCCGAGACGACAACAAGCGGACTAGCCTTCATTCTTTTACTCGGCTTTTCTCGCCATGATGGCGGTTCTACTCGGGCCCAAGACGGATTCGACCGGCACCCGCCCTATCCTCCGTAGAATTTCGATACGGGCGCTTTTCCTTCTTCGCTAACTTTTCTACCAAAGTTCGCAACGAGCAAACGGCGTAGTTCTAGTTCTTTTCTTGCGCTATCGTTGTAATATGCGGGCCGTGGTAATGTGGCAAAGAATCTCGCGAATATTTTCTTCATCTTCCGTGGCGGAGAGGGGATGAAATCCGCTTCCTCCCAACAAGCGGTATGTATTCAGCAAATGGTGTATATTCCTGCAGCTTCCGAATTTCTTCTAGAAAGCAATTTCAAGCAACTTCGGCTTCTTTAGCGATCCTTCTATTTCTGTTTCTTCTCCGGGTCTTCGTAGTGACTGAATCTCGAACCGGACCCGATCTCGAAAACGAAGGTCTTACAGAAGATCCGTACCCTCCACCGTAATGTGTCCATCATAATCTCGGATTTCTTTCCCTTCGATTCGGCAAAAGCTCTGGGCAGTGCAGAAACAACTAGCACTCAAATGGGGTAGAAAGAACAGTCCTCCCGCGTGACAACGTATTCCTCTTAGCTCGGATCCTTCAGCAGGAGGGAATTCTCGGGTCGACCTAAGGTCGAACTCAAGCACGGCTCTTCAGCCTTCGTATACCTTGTTCATCGCAGGCAAAGAGGGAGACGTCTGGTGATCTCGACGTTCGTGTTTTCAAATCCTCGTCCAAATCGGATGATTCCATCGTCAGGCAACTCATCCTTATGCATGCCGAGGTCCAATCCATCGGTGAAAGAGAAAATCGCCTGGGGCTTCCATTTCGCAGGTAGATTCTCGTCGTCGTCCCAAGTTATGCTTCTTTTCTTTAGGACGAAAAGAAAGGAATCGAAAAGAGTCCGAACTCATTCATGTTCATGTATTTATAAAAAGGAATCACTTATTAAAAGAATCACTTATTAGAGGGTTCGTTTATTTAGAACGGAGTGTTCAAAGGTGTAGAGAAGGTAAGGAATCCGAATCGGAGTTGGAAGGGAAAAGAGAGTCTTAAGCAAGACTTCTCGACTCGAAGGATCACTCCTAAACTAACACCTATCTGGGTCCACCCCACCTCGTAAATGAGGTAAAAGGATCTCTGAACCTCTCTCGTTTATGGGTGTCTAAACAAAGGCTCCTAAATCCGAGAGAATGTTGGTTATACTTGCTCAAGGTAGAAATGAACATAAGTATTCCAACGGAAGAAGGGTAGTTCGATCCATTAGTGGACATGGATACACTACCGATTTTTGAAAGCGTAACTATTCGATTAAAATGGAGAGAGGAACTAGTCCCCAACTGGAGTCGCCGTAAATATGCTCGCATATTTTTAGGTTGATGTGTTGTATTTTGAAAGAGGGTCGCCTACGTAGTTGTCGCGAATTTTAAATTTAAATATAAATATAATTTAGAAAGTAATATTTGATTTTGAAAATAATTTTAAATTCGAAAATTTTAAGATATGAAATCAAACCGATCTCACATCCCAAATAGTTTATATAAACGAGCGCCGCACCACAAACCGTGTATCTATCCCGAAGAATAGACACACCGCTCGATGATGAGGCTCGATTAAATAAACTAGAAAGGTTTCAGTGACATCCGTTCGGTCTCGCGAACCAATTTTATAAGCCGACAAATTCCCCGCTTAATATGAAAACTATTAAACAGTGGTTTATATTACCCGGGTTCTTAAAGTTCCCTATAAGTGGCAAGCCCCTATAGCTTAATTACATCTTAAGTGACGGAATCACCTAAGAAAACTCTCGATAATAATCAATAATTCTCGCTCTCAAGAATTTCAAAGTTTAAGTTTTCAAAGGATCGAATTTTCGAAATTTCAATAAGGGATTCGATCAAATTTGGAACATTTTATTTTCGGAATTCAAAGGAAGAAAAGTAGGAGAAATTACGGATTCGAAGTGAACTTCGATAATTTCCCGACTATCCTATTGTTTCGCTTGGATTTAGGAAAGTCCTAATGTTTATTTAATGTTTTAATCTCGCCAATTTTAGTTAATTAGTGGCTTATATTTATATGATAGAATCATACAAATCGCCTAGAAGATATGAGGGTTTATGTCGCATCGGACGACTACCTCGAATCCTAAGACCTACTAGGCTTAATTTGCAATGCAAATGCCTAACGAAGAGTCGAGGATTTATGTCGCACTGTGCAAACTACCTCGAAGTCCTATGGCTTTGTTGTTTAATTCTAAGAAAGTTTTGTCGATGTAGGTTCAAGTTTTGGCCGACGACGATGGCCGTGCCGCCCACCATGCTCCGAGCTCCTCGTCGTTGCAGAGGTTTAGTTTTAGAAATCATAAATCAAGAGATGAGAGAAGTGTTTCGGTTTAGAGAAGTCTTAATTTCCAAGTGTTTTTTGTGTTTTAATTAAAACAAATCTTAAAGTCGATTATAACGACACCTGATTAAGATCCCACTCGCTCCATCCTTCCGCATCATTATTTTTATCGCATTCACTTAGTCCAGTATGAATTTGCTAAACTCAACCGAATGAGTTCCACACTTTCATTTAGACCGCGGGAAATCCCGTTAACAACACGTAGGTTACATCATCCGAGGTATTCCCGATCATCCAACAAGACGTTTTAATTTAGTTGTAATCGTAGTTTTGTGTTCCGTTTGTGATTAAATTTTGAGTTGTCTTATATTTTGAAATGTCGTGAGGTGAATTTTATCTTCGTAGTGTCTTTTATTTTAGTTTTGGGTTTCAGCTTTGGTTTCTCGTCCTAAAGGTGTCGGTTTTCATGCAACTCGTTGTTTATCATGCAAGAAAAATAAAGTGCATTTGCAATAAAATAAACCGCAATAAAATAAAAGCGTACCCTGAGGGTCTTCCCGTCATTCCAAGCCGCACTTAAAACACAATTAGAATATTTAAGCAAGTTCCTAGGTAAAGCTAAGGGAAAGGTTTATGGTTTTCTACCAAGTTCCTAATCCTATACCTAGTCATTTCCTACGACGTCTAGTGTTCTTCGTGTTTTTAGTTCAAGACGATTTTCTTCATCAAAGAACAATTAAGTTCAATCGTTCTTATAAATATCCTATCATATCGAGGAAGTGCTTAAGAAGAGATCCTAAACATCTTTTCAATATTTCTAGGATTGTTTTAAGTCCAAATGAATTTAATCGTGTAAATGAATCGATCGTCCGAGGTTTTCAAGTTTTGTTAACTCGTTTCAATGAACTGTGACATTCGAATGTCCTATAAGCTGAAGTAACATTTCATTTTAATATTCTATTTAGGAGTTATGATAACTAAAGCTCCTAAGTGGCAAAATGATATTTAATGATTTCGTGATTCAAATTTAAGTTCAAATTAATGATTTAAGTTTCGAATAGTTGTTCAAGTTATTTTAGATTTATTTCTTCATGTCTTAAGTGAGGTTATTTAATTCAACTTAATTTAATTTAATTTAATTTAATTTAATTTAATTTAATTTAATTTAATTTGATTTGATTTAATTTAATTCAATTTAATTTATTTGATTTAATTTCTTAATTTAATTTAATTTAATTTAATTTAATTTAATTTAATTTAATTTAATTTAATTTAATTTAATTTAATTTAATTTAATTTAATTTAATTTAATTTAATTTAATTTAATTTAATTTAATTTAATTTTAATTTATTTAATTTAATGTATTTAATTCATTTAATTTAATTTAATTTGTTTATTTAATTTAATTTAATTTTAATTTAATTTAATTTAATTTAATTTGAAATTTTTTGAAAGAGTTTAATGATTTAATTTTAGTTTAATGATTAAGTCTTTTAATATTTTAAATTCGAGTTATCATTTTAATTAAGAGTCGAGTATTAATGAGATGATTAATTTAGGGATTTTTAAATTAAAGAATAAATCTCTTCCTAATAATATCCCTATTTTAATAATTCCAATTTTATTATTCTTCCAAATTCAATTAATTATTTAATTAAAGTTTAATCATTTTAAATTGCTTAATGGGTTTCTACCCTTTAATTATTTAAATTTCAATCATCCAAATCAGATTAGGATCAGATATTTTACTTGTTAAAATTTTTATTAAACCTAAAGTTTTAATTAAGGGTTAAAATTTTAATTACCATTTTGCCCTTTAAGCCTAATAATTTCATAACTCACTAAATTGAACTCAAATGAACTTGAAATTTTTATGTGACTTCACTTATGTGTCAATAAAGACATGAGAGGAGAAAATGTGATTTTTCTCGTATTTAATTTATTTATATAATTATTTTTAGTAGAAAATAGAGATTTTCAAGGAAAATTCAATAACATGACCAAGGGAAAGTTTCTGTCCTTAAGAAAATTAGGGGACATTCCTAATGACCAGAGGACCACTTGGACCAAATTTTGTAATTTTTTGAATTATATTTTATTTATTAGAATTATTTTAAGTTCTGGAGTATTAATTAATTTAAAAATAAAATAAATGTTGAAAAATAAATTTTATAATTTTTAAAATTCTCTCTGATATCAAGGATTCCAGAGAACCAAACTTTACAATTTTCTGATTTTTCTTTGATTTATTATAATTATTTTGGTGAAAATGCTAGAAAATACATTTTTTAATTTTAAAATTACCCTAGAGCTTTAAAAATTAATATCTCACTAAATAGACCTAGGAAAAATATGGGACTTGTTCCTAAGTGATTAAAATTCAAAATATGACATTTTGGTGAATTTTATTATTTTTGTGATTTTTATTATTTTTTAATTATTAAAAATATTAAAATAATATTAAAAATCAACTTTTTTAGAAAATTGAAATTTTAATTTTCTTAAACTCCCCTGATATCAGAGAGACTCCAAAACCAATTTGGTGAATTTTTGAAAGATATTTTGAAAGTTATGAATTTTTAAAGTTTAAAATGACTAAGCGGCTTAATCAACCCAATTAATGGGGCTAACCAAGTCCAATCGACCTCAAATTTTTATGATGGGTTCCTCTGATCCTAAAGGTCAGTGGAGAATTGATTTCAAGTCAATTTGATCTATGGTTAACTCTAATTAATTAGAAACCTATTTTGGGTGTTTAAGCCAATTAGGGTTAATCTAAGTGAATTAACTCAAATCCTATTTTTCCTAGTGGTTCTCTCGGTCATAAGGAACATCACCAAATTTTCCTAGAATTTATTTCACAACATGCTAATTTTTGAAATTAAAATACTTAAAACAAGCAACATGCATTTGAAAAATCAATAACTTTTCATAGAGATGGCCTCTCGACTTTGGAAAATTCTAGTGAATGTTCCCTAAGTTCGCAGGCTTCAAAAGCCCTATGGTCTCATGCCATGGTGAATTGTATGAATGCATGGAGAATTAAAACAATGCAGGAGTAAATAATTAATTAAAAATAAAATACTCGGACAAAATTAATTAATTTCTTTTCCACATTATTCTCCTCTCGTTCACCGAGCAAGAGGGTATTTTTATTTTATTTTTATGATTTTCCTACACAAAGTTATGAATTTTCAAAGTTTGTGGAATTAAATAAATAGAAAATACCCCTAATTTTCTATTTATCCACGCGCGCCGCCGTCAACCTTAACAGCCTCCGAAGTGCACGCGCGGCGCGCTCCCATTCGACGCCGCCATCCGAGTCGCCGCTCCCGGGACCCGCCGTATCGCTCCGTCTTCTCGATCCGACGCGATCCCGGCCGTCCGTCCGCGCGTGTATTAAATGGACGCGCATCCGTTCATCGTCCCCAAGTGTCCTCACCCGAGAGCCGTCCACACTAAATCCCTAATATCTCACTCGATACTCAATGGATTTTCATGTTCTTATGCTCTATGGATTCGTCTCTCAAGAGACGAACACATCTATACTGTTATCATGCATCGAAATTAAAGCATTCGAAATCGAGAATCTCCGTGCTTCCGGATGAAGAATTAGCTCATACCTTAGCTCGAGAGGTGAAGCCTCGATCCGAGATGCTCGGCACGTTCGTCGGAGCCGCAGGAGGCTCGCGGATGAAGTCTCCCGGATGCGGTGAATCGCTCTAGTGTGTGATTTCCACCAAAGCCGATCACAACCTCGGAGTCCGGAACAACCGGGTGGCCCGGAGATGGGGCTTTTGCCGCGGACACCTTCCCTCGGTCCGGTGAAGGTGTAGAACCAATCAATTTGGGATCGGTCCACCGTGGAGAAGTGTCCCGGTTTTCGGTGGAATTTCAACTCCGAAATCGAGCTCACAGAGAAGAAATGGCAGGGGATCTCACCTGGGATCAAGTGCTCGCGTGTGGGGAGGAGTCCGGAACAATTTTGGCGTAGTTTCGGCAAGGTTCTGTTCAAGCACCTCTCATGGCCGAGAGAGGTGAGGGGTTTAAATAGAGATGTCGGAGGGCTCTCCTGTGGGAGTCGAGGGCCGGGATCACCAGCTCTGGCATGCGAAGAACAGTACCATGATGGCCATTCGGATGCGGGCAGCTCACAAGATGGAGAATTCCAAAGCTCGGCTCCTCCCAAGGTTTCGGCCATGGTGTTTTCCGGCGACCGGGTGGCCGGCCGGCAGTGCATGGGTCACCCTCATGGTCAGTGGGTCGTGCTCGAGGTTTGGTGCAATCAATCGGCAAATGCCATGTGTAAAAGGCTCGATTAGAATGGAATGGGAGAGGGCTTATTTTCGCTCAAATTGGTCAACCCATCCACTTGGGCTAGGTGCACCACCCAAGGCTTGGTTTTGGCCGAGGGAAAAGTGATTCAGCTCAGCATAATCAGTGGGGCAAGTCACCATCCAAGTACAATTAGCATAAGCATGGTTTAGTGGAATCATGTGAGTGGTTAATCACCTTTAGGAATTAAGGAAAGAGCTCCTCCTTTTGCCCAAAATGGCATGGTGACATGTAAAGAGGCTCTCATGGCTTCGCATATGGCTCGTGCATGGCTTCATGGCTCCATTCGGTTCGGGAAAGGTCGGTCAATTTCATAAAATGATTTTAGAGAATTTTGGATATTTTGATGTGAATTTGTATGGGGCTTGATTTGGAATTGTTTGATGATGGAATTATAACTTAGGGAATGGCTTTGATTAAATGGATGGCAAATGGAAATGTCATGTGGGCTTTAGTGACCAAATTTGGGCTTTTATATTTCGTGAAATGCGCTTTTAGGAGGTTTAGTGAAGTGGGCTTTTTAAATTTAAAATGGATTTTGGATGAGATTTTGTAAAGGCTTGGGCCAAATAATTGTCGAGTTTGGTTTAGGGATGCTTCATGAGTGGTTTGAAACAAGTTTGAGGTGATTTGGGTTCTGAATTGGTTCAATTCGGGTTTAATCGGTAAGTGGGCTAAGGTGGGTCAAATTGGGCTAACTATGGGCCAATGTTGGGCTAGAGTTGAAATTGATGTAAAATTAATGTTGGGAAATGTTTATGGGAGTGTTTCAAAGAGGTTTTGGCTTTGGTTAGGTTTTGATTTTGGGATTCGGGCTCATTCGGGCTAGGTTTGGGTTTAGGTCAAAATTGGGCCTTTTAGCTTTGGGGTTGAATTTCGAGTGGGGTTTGGATCAAAGTTTTGGGCAAATCATGTTAGTGTTTTGTTTATGGGGATGTCAAGGAAGGTTTAGAAAAGATTTGGGGTTAATTGGAGTTGAATCGGGTGAGTTCGGGTTAGGTCTCGGTCATAGGTCCAAATCGGGCTTTAAGGCCAAAAGTGAAATCGATCCCAATGCCAATCAAATTGGGCTTGTATTTGGTCTAGATTGGTGTTGGGGATGTTGAATTGAAGTTTAGAATTGAATTGACCAAAATTTGGGTCAATTGGGTAGGTTTGGTTTGACATCGGGTTTACTTTTGGGTTAAAATGGGTCAAATTTGGGATTTTGATAAAAGTGGGGTAAATCGACAAAATTGGCCCATGGTGTAGTTGAACAAAATGAAATTGGGAATATTTGGGATTTTCTGGAATTTTCTGGGAATTTTCTGAATTTTTAGATTTTTTGCTCAAGAGGGGTATTTTGGGTATTCGAAGGTATCGGGGGTATTTTTGGAATTTTTGGTATTTTTGGGTATGGATGATCAATTTGAGTGATGTGGAAATGTTTGGGATTGATTTTGGAGAATTTTGGGTAATTTGGAAATTTTCGAGAAATTCGGGCTATTCAGTGCTTGCAGTAGCATGGTGTATGTCCCGGGTCAAAAATCGAAAATTTGGAAAATTGAAGATCGGGTGGATGTAAGTGAAATGAAATCATTTTTGTTGAGCCATGAAGCCATATCAAGCCCACATGAGCCATGAAGGGACTCA
Source organism: Papilionanthe hookeriana x Papilionanthe teres (assembly GCA_022702705.1). Taxonomy (NCBI): domain Eukaryota; kingdom Viridiplantae; phylum Streptophyta; class Magnoliopsida; order Asparagales; family Orchidaceae; genus Papilionanthe; species Papilionanthe hookeriana x Papilionanthe teres. Next base: position 30,435 of record JAKZJZ010000271.1, on the reverse strand, counting down.
TTCGAGGCATTCACCATGTCGTTCCTAACCCTCTGACCTAAGGGCTTAGTGGTTAAGGACCATCCATGTGAATCACCTACATGAGTCGTGAGGTCAAGTCGGGTATGGGTGTGTTTTTAGGAGGTGTGTGAAAGTGTAGTGTGTAGGTGTAGTGTGTGTGCAAGTCAACCCTTCACTGCACCATGCCACCTGTAGGGCCTCTAAGGCCAAAGAGTCCCATAGAACTCATCCTTTAAACTTCCACATTCGATTTCAACCCTCTAGGTGATTAGGGGTCTATAGCCAAGTTTGTGGAGTTTGCAGGGAGTTAAGAAGTGGTTTGAATTTCTAAAAGGTGGGTCCCAATTCTAGTCCTCTAAGATAGTCAAAGGAAAAGCCTAAGGCTAGATCCTAAGTACTAAAGAGAAGAAGAGAAGACCTCATCAAAAATGAGGTCAACAAATGGACTCCCAATAAGTGTGGTGAGCCGACGGAGCACACCGCGCGTATCGGTGTCGACCGAAGCGATCAACAAAACCAACACAGTATGTCCAAGTAACAAACTTAGACGAAGTAGAAGAATTTCCACCGGGGAGTGTCAAGTATATCTCCTGAACCGGAGATTCTCGAACTCTCGCCTGGGAAAGGAAAAGGAGGTGAATCCCAAATCACATGATCTTAGGAGAATTTCGATTTAGATTTTATTTTGTTTCATGTTCAAGTCATGATGTGTGAGTTTAGATTTCAATTTGGAGTTTCAATTTAGATCGAAGTTTGTCAAGATTAATTTAAGGGATTTGATTCGAAATGAAAATCGGAATTTTCAAGTTTTAGATGTAACATCTTCAACCCCAAAAGAAGATCGAATCGATTGGATCGAGTCATTACAATGAGGAAAGATCTCGTAGTAATGCGGTATTGGATGTAAAATCCTTAACCTCAAGAGTTCGATTTGATGTATTTCAATGGCAACAGAAAAGAATCCTAAAGCAAGGTAGCTTCGATGTAAAATCCTCGACCCAAAAGTTTGAATTTGATGTATTTCAAGGCAATAGAAGAGAATCCTAAAGCAAGGCAGCCTCGATGTAAAATCCTCGACCCAAAAGTTCGAATTTGATGTATTTCAGGCAATAGAAGAGAATCCTAGCAAAGGCAGCTTGGATGTAAAATCCTCGACCCAAAAGTTCGAATTGATGTATTTCAAAGGCAATAGAAGAGAATCCTAAGCAAGGTACTGATGTAAAATCCTCGACCCAAAAGTTCGAATTGATGTATTTCAATAGCACAGAAGAGAATCCTAAAGCAAGGTCTTGATGTAAAATCTCGACCCAAAAGTTCGAATTTGATGTATTTCAAAGGCAATAGAAGAGAATCCTAAAGCAAAGGCAAGTCTGGATGTAAAATCCTCGACCCAAAAGTTCGAATTGATGTATTTCACAGCAGTAGAGAAGAGAATCCTAAGAAGGCAGCCTTGGATGTAAAATCCTCGACCCAAAAGTTCAATTCGATGTATTTCAAAGGCAACAGAAGAGAATCCTAGCAAAGGCACTTCGATGTAAAATCCTCGACCCAAAGGTTCGAATCTGATGTATTTCAAGGCAACAGGAAGAGAATCCTAAAGCAAAGGTACTTCGATGTAAAATCCTCGACCCAAAGGTTCGAATTTGATGTATTTCAGGCAATAGGAAGAGAATCCTAGCAAAGGCAACTTGATGTAAAACCTCGACCCAAAAGTTCGAATTTGATGTATTTCAAAGGCAATAGAAGAGAATCCTAGCAAAGGCATCTGGATGTAAAATCCTCGACCCAAAAGTTCGAATTCGATGTATTTCAAAGGCAACAGAAGAGAATCCTAGTCAAAGGCAACTTGGATGTAAAATCCTCGACCCAAAAGTTCGAATTTGATGTATTTCAAAGGCACAGAGAAGAGAATCCTAGCAAAGGTACTGGATGTAAAATCCTCGACCCAAAAGTTCGAATTCGATGTATTTCAAGGCAATAGGAAGAGAATCCTAAAGCAAGGCAGCTTGGATGTAAAATCCTCGACCCAAGAGTTCGAATTTGATGTATTTCAAAGGCAATAGGAAGAGAATCCTAGAAAGGCAATCTGGATGTAAATCCTCGACCCAAAAGTTCGAATTCGATGATTTCGATGTGAGATCCGGAAAGATCGAATTCGAGATTCGATGATCGAGATTTGAATCCGAAAGATCGAATTCGAATTTGATAGATTTGGAATCTGGAAAGATCGAATTTGAATTTGATAGAGATTCGAATTCGAAAGATTGAATTTGAAATTTGATCGAGATCGGATTCGAAATTTGATCGAGAATTCGATTTAACATTCTTGTTGATTTTGTTTATCCTTTAATGATTCAAATTTTATTTTGTTGTTTATTTAATGTTCATGTGAATTTGGTGTTTGTCATTTTTTTAGATTTTTTTTTTTTTTTTTTAGAAAGTTTTATTTTATCTTTTTTTTTTTTTTTTTCTCGTTCTTTCGTTCGAAGTTCATTTAACTTTAATTGGCGTTTCCCAATCAATTTGCACAAAAGAGGTGAAGGCCAAAAATGTGACATGGTCACTTTTATTCCAATCATATCGAAGATACATCGTACAACTCGATCCGGAATATATTTCATACAATCCATGTAGACTCAAAACTGGATCGTGTATGATCTTTGTCGATCCATCTAAAGAAGCATCCGTCAAAAGTCCATGTCCGAATAAGTGAGATACATGGTCAATAACATCACCTTCCAAGCCATCCTCGGCAAGGATGCCGTATGGATGTACACGGGAGGTGTGATATTTTCCATGTAACTCACAGTCTCGTAAGGCCGGAGGCTCTCTAGCTCCGGTCCGGCCGGAAATGGTAAGGTATCTTTCTCGTCGTCCATCCTCCCGAACGTAACCGAGATCCGCTTCACCGGTACTCCCGTATGCAATGCTTCGGCGATATCCGCTCCGTTACCCTTCGCATCATGACGGAACCTACCGGTAGTGGTATCTTCACCGGCCCTCGAACTCACTCCGGGCCTCGCTATCCGGAGGTCGCATCCGAACATGATGTTACACTCGCTCGTAAAAGAGATCGTGCGTAAAGGTCCGACAAAGTCATGGTGATCAATGTGCGGGGGTATACAACTACCCCGTTTCGTAGATATCGATGATGCAACTATTGGCATGCAGCCCGTCGGCAAGCATTCTCCATGTTATCAATCTCTTTACCATTCTCTCGATGACTAATGGCATCGGTCCACTCGCCCATGACGCGAGTATTCCCGCCGGTTTCCTTCCCGTCCCCAGCAAAGTTGTAACAAGCATCCACATCGTATCGTGATTCTTCCTTTCCCCGGCATCCATCTCCGGGCTCGAGTATGTGTTTTCCTCAGCGGCCCGCTCGGCCCAGTCTTTTCAAATCCCGGATGCAATCCACGATTTGCCGTCGCTCATACTCCGAGAATACGTCCGTATGTAATTCGAGGCCCTCCAAGCATATCGATTCTTCTCGCCTCTAATCCTTTCAAAGTATTCAAAGGTTTTCTTTTCAACATTTCGCATTCTCTCCACTCGTATTCCGAATGATCCGCAGATGGCGAGGCCTCGTGACATATCGTGGGATGTATGGTTCAATCCCTTCACGTTCTCCCCGCATACCTCGCTCCTCGTGGATGATGTCCGTCGAGACATCCCCCGGGTTGCTTCGCAACAAGGTCATGCATCACCGGTGGTTCTATCCGTGGCGTGGTAGCCTTCTTTCTTCCGGTCTTTCCGAAGATTTCTCCGGTTCTTTCCGTCATCCTAGGAGCCGGCCTCCTTCTTCTCGGTTCCCGTGAACCGGTGTCCTCGAAGTGTATGCACCGACATTAGCAATCGCCTCGTCGCGCCGATCCGCGCCTAGTTTTGTCAACATCTTACGTGATACGGCGATTCTTATTTCTTCGTTGCGTTGTCGCGAGAGTAGCTCTCCGAACTTCGAATCTCTCGCGGGCGCGGCGCCGACAAGCTCGCCCTCCGCCGTAGCGACTACGTACTTCATTTTCTTATCTTCTTCAATATTTGTCTTTCTTTCTCGTTGCCGGATCGGTGGCTCGGGCCACCCACTTTCATCACCGTATGTCCGGCAGCTTCTTCTCGCCAACCGGACCTGACCACTTTCCTCGTATCGTAGGCTCCGCCGGTGCGAAATCCGAGTCAATCTCGATTATCGCTCCATCTTTCACCCTCTTTTCATCAAGTGCAAGGCTTACGCCATTCTTAAAGTTCAAGACCAACCGCCCGCTCGACATTTCCCCGCGAAAAGACAAGGAAAAGGATCGTGGGCCGTACTAAGAACAAGAACATCAAGAAAATGTTTATTAAAGACATCTTGTTTTATTATTATTTTTATATTTTCAAACTTAACAGAATGAAGTGGGATAAGATCGTGTAAGAGATTTTGATTTGGAAAAGAAAACAAGGAAAATTTTATTGTCGTGATTTTATTTATTTTAGCACATTTTTATTATTTTTCGGGTTCGGACCCAATCATAAGTAATCACTTCACCCGTGCTTCTAGGATGGAAAGTTCATTCCTTCGAAACATCAGTAGCGTAATACTTTTTCAAGTATCGTCCATCGATCGAAGCATATGTCGTTCTCCCCGGCAATTCACTAGCCGGTAGGAACCTCCCGAGTATACCGCCTCAACCACAAACGCGTCCTTCCCAAGTGGGTTCAAATTTTCCTCCTATCTTGCGGTGTGCAAGAATAGTCTTCGAGAACGAGAACTAAATCACCAACTTCAAGGTTCTCGCGACTCAGCTTATCATGAGCCTCGAATCATCTTAGCTTCAGTACAGTTCTAAATTCCGTTGCGCCGCAAGTCTTTTCCCTTCCAGTGCTCTCTAATTCTTCGAGTCGTAATTTGGCGTTCTCTTCGTCGTGATTTTATTTGCAACTCGCAATTCCGAGTGAAGGAGCCGAACCTCTAAAGGTAACACTCGCTCGGACCCATACACCGCAGCGTAAGGTGTAGCTTGCGTAGGAGTTCGAAGGTCGTCCGCAGAGCCCATAAGGCTTCTAACAACTTCTCGTGCCAATTTCTCTTATCGTCGTCTAAAGTCTTCTTTAAAATTCGAACGAGAGTTTTATTAAAAGCCTCAGCCAGGCCGTTTGCTCTCGGGTAGTAAATTGTCGAATATCGCCGCCGATTCCGTGTCTCCCGACAAAATTGTCGATTTGTGTGCTTCCGAATGCCGACCCATTATCCGAGATGATCCTCGCGCGGCACCCCGAAACGGTAGACAACTCGGTTCTCGAAAATCGTAGCACGTGATGTGCTTTCACTTCTGCTTGGAACCGCCTCGCCCACTCGGAAAAGTAATCCGTAGCCGCAAGAATGAAGCGATGTCCTTTCGACGACGGTGGTTCTATCGGACCCACTATATCCGTGCCCCAACATTCAAATGGCCACGATGCAATTGCTCTGGATGTAGCACATTCGGAGGTCGGTGTAGAACCACCCGCGCACTCGGCACCGGTGACGCCTCGGCGATTTTCATGCAGCTCGGCCATCATCGAGGGCCAGTAGTACCCTAGTCTTTTAATTTTCATTTTCATCTTGGACCCGACTCGGTGAGCGCCACGCAGTCCCGAATGTACCTCCTTAACAATTTCACGGCTTCGGACCCGCTTAGCACCTTAGCCACATTCGATCAAAAGACCTTCCGTATAATGTGTTGTTTATTAATGCGTAGACGCAGTTCTTTTCGATCCGATGTAGCTAACGACCTATCCTCCGGTAGCTTTCCCGTTCGTGGTAATCCATCAATGGCCGTCGCCAATCTTCCGTGTTTTCCGTCACCGCCGCAATCGATTCTTTTTCCTTTTCCGATTCGTGTATCGTGTCTATGTCAAGCCGTGATAGACCCGGCGTCCGTGAACCGACACTTCCACCGATTCATCTCGCAAACATGCAAATTCTTTTGCGAGACGAGCCAGCGCATCCGCTAAAGCGTTTTCTCTCGGGAATTTTGCAGATCGTCACATTCGGAATCCGTTCCAACAACTCGTACGGCATACCGGAAGTATTGCTCGAGTCTCGGTTTTAAAATTCCGTATCGTCCGGCGATCCGTCGAATGATTAACCGTGAATCCCCGTAGATGTTGATGTCCGTTATCCCCATTCGAATGGTTAATTCCAAGTCCCGTTATGAGGGCTTCGTATTCTCGCTTCGTTGTTCGTACACGGCTCCGTCAAGTGGTAGGAGTATCTTAACATCCCCCGCTCCGTGTTATAAAGATTAGCCCGATTCCCGCCTTACCGGCACTATCACTTGCGATTCTTCGTCTTTGTGCGCCGAAGATGCTCCGTCGAAATATAATTCCCAACGTCGATCATCAAGGTCTTCTAGGTTCATTATTTGTTCATCCGGCAGTCGTCATCGAGAGGAGATTCCGCCGCAAAGGGTGTGCCGCAAGGAAGTCTCGCTAAGACTTGTCCCTTTACTGGCACGAAGAGGCACGAAAGTTATATCGAATTGCAATAATATCATCGACCATCCGGCAAGTCCGCCGGAAAGCGTCGGACGAGTCATCAAGTATCAGCAATGGATTAAACTTCGAGATCAGTCGACCTTATGAGAAAGCATGTAATGCCCGAGCTTTCGAGCGGCGAAGATCGTGGCCAAACAATGCTTTTCAATTGCAGGATACCTTATTTCCGCTCTGCAAGAAACGACGGCTTAGGTAATAAAGAGCATTTTCTTTACCCTCATCATCGACTCCAGCCAATGTGGCTCCGAGAGAGTCGTCTAAAGCCGCGTGATAAAGTATTAGCGGTCTACCCGAGACCGGGGTCGCTAAGACAGAGGTGTCATTAAATATTGTTTAATGTCCTCGAAGGCCCTCTCGGCATTTCTCTTCCCAAATAAATTTGGCGTCCTTTTTAACTAAGTGCCGAGAAAGGCCGACACCTACTCGACAAGTTCGAGATAAAGCGTCGAAGATATGCCACCTTCCCTCGAAAAGATCGTAGTTGTTTTAAGGTTTCGGGAGGCGGCATTTCTAAGATAGCTTTTAATCTTTTCCGGATCGATTTCAATTCCACGATGTCTGACAACGAATCCTAAGAATTTCCCGGAGGCGACGCCGAAGGCGCATTTTAAGGGATTCATCTTAAGGTTAAATTGCCTTAATCGTTCGAAAACAATTCTCAAATCATACAAGTGGTTGTCCTTTACTTTGCTTTCGATGACCACATCGTCCACGTAAGCATTCGACTCGATTATGGATGAGATCATCAAAAATTCTCGTCATTGCTCTTCGGTAGTCGCTCCCGCGTTCTTCAATCCGAATGGCATCACCGTGTAAAGAATATACTCCGATCGGCGTTCCGAATGCCGTAAGTTTTTCATCTTCTCGGAGCCATTTTTATTTGGTTGTATCCCGAAGATCCATCCATGAATGAGAATATTTCGTGTGTCGAAGCGATGTCGATCATCAATTCTGGATCGGCAGAGGAAATTCATCTTTTCGGACATGCCTCGTTTAAATCTCTCGAAATCCACACAAATTCCCGATCCGACCATTCTTCTTCCCGACCGGTACCACGTTGGCTAACCAAGTCGGGTATTGTTCTTCACGGACAAATTTAGCGTCTATTAGCTTTTTAACTCTCGCCATGACTTGTTGTTCGATTTCTAGACGCATTCTTCTCGGACCTCGTCCGACCGGAATGTGTAGGGTCCACTCCTAGTTTATGGACCGCGACCTCCGGAGCTAAACTCCGGCATCTCATCGTAGCTCCAAGCAAAACAGTCTTCGAATTCCATTAATAACTCGATTATTTCTTCGGAGTCTTCTTTATCGAGTAAAGAGCTAACAAAGGCAGTTCAGCTCTTCGCTAGTACCTAAGTTAACTTCTATTAACTCATCTATCGTAGATTCGATTTCTTCTTCGAATTCCGTGGAGCGTCTCCAATTTGCAAATCTTCGAGTTCTTCCGTAGTTTCCATGCGCTTTCATTAGATTCGCAGTGATAACCAAGCAAAATTCGCATCATCAACCGATCCTACCGTGCCGAATCCGAGACCATGCTTCGAGTCAGCGGACGACCGGAGTTATTCCATAAATTTTCAAAACGTTGTGATCGACCTTTGTCCACTCGTCGAGGTAAGAAACCACGTCGAATTAAATTTCGAACACAGGGAGAGTACCACTCAAAAGGCAATTCCATTAATTCCGATGAAGTAGCATCTTCAAATTGTACATTATTTTCGCTTGGAGGAAGAAGCACCACCGTAGAATTTGATTGGTTTCGCACCACCGCTACGTACCTCTTCGACCTCCATACCCTCGATCTTATTAGAATGGATCGGGGTCGTGGTCATAAGATGTACATAGTGGTTAATCTTCTCGTACATCGATTTATATTCTTCGTTTCTTTCATCTTCGAGAGGGATTCTGAATCGCGGCTTCTTCCGACTTATCGTCGTCGCTTCTTGTTTCGATTTCTTTTTCTTCTTCGTAACTATCTTCCCAATCGACATTGATGGTCTGGTTTCCTCCGTCCAATCGTCCTAACGTCTCTACCACGACCTCGTCCCCGGCCTCGACCCTCGATGCGAGTCGTGGAGAAACCTTCACCATCTCGCCGTAAGGGAGTGGTGAGCGACCGTTGGACTAGAACTTCGTGTTCTTCGTTGTCCCGAACTTTCTTTGCTTCATTCGTTATGGTATCTCCGGAGAAGATCGTTTTCTTCGGTGGTGCATAATAAGCCGCATCCTCGTGGATTCCAATTTCATGTACCGGAGAATGGTCGTAAGTCACCTTCGATGCACCGTTCCCCTCCATCGTAGTATTTCGATGCACCGATGTAGAGATGATGGTACCATCCTCGTTTTCATGTATCCATGGTCGGCCCAAGAGAGCGTTGAACGATGTTTCGAATCAATTATGTGAAATTTCGCGGTTGTCTTCGCTAAGTCACCGGTCTTCATCGCAGCGTTATCGAGCCGAGGGCTCTTTCTCCTTTCCGGTCGAATCCTCTTAATAACATTTTGTCCGCTTCGAGCTCGCGGGCATCAATTTCCAAGTATGCTAGCGTTCGAAGATTCATTATATTGATCGATGCTCCCGGATCCACCAATACTCCGGAGAGTGTAAATTTTCCGATCAGTAATCGAAATGTACAATCTGCCGGTCGTGATCCGTCGTTCCAAGCAAGTAGGTCGTCGTCCGCGAAGGTAACACCTCGTCGTTCTTTTAACGAGCAAACCTCATCTAAGGACTCTCCGCCATTCGAGCTAAGCAAATTTCCGGATCAAGTAAGGCCTCGATCGCAGCTTCTCTCATCTCCTTCGATAAGATGAGAGCGTCGTAGATGCTCAGCCTAGTCGGTAGTTTCCTAAGATGGGCTAAGCACGTCGTAGTCCACTTTGTTTTCATGTGTCTCTCGCTTCTTCTCGAATCGGGTATTTCTTCCGCCGGGTTGGTTCTTCCCGAACAACCACCCGCTTCCCTTCGTCTTTTGGACCCATTCTCGGAGGTAGAACTTTTCCACTCCTTAAGTCGACTTCGTAATTTCTTCCGAATCTATCGTCGAGCTCGCCGGTGTCTCTTCGAATCGGAATGACAGCTCTTCCGGATTAGCTTCGCAGTCCGAAGGCTCTAACTCTATCGCGACCGGAGCTCCTCGAAACTCGCAGATAGATTCGTTGCTCGTTGAACTCTCGTAGCCTCCTCGATGGATGTCTTCTTCGTTATTTTGCTCGTCGAGATCGTGTATGATTCGAGAATTGTCGTTGGTATCGAAATCGATATCCGGATTATCGTTAGTTACGTAATCGTTAGAAACAATCAAAACGTAGCCAACGCCATCACCCTTATCATTATATGATCCCACCGAAGTGAGCAGATAATCATACAGAGTCGTGGGTTCGAGGGATTTCTCCCCCGAATCGAAACAACTATCCTCAGGATAAGCAGCCCCTAGCCTAGCCTTAGGTGCCTCGCCTTTCTTCTTCGTCAATTTTCTTCTTTTCTTCAATCGTCTCCCGTCGAGGTGGTTCTTCTATCGCAAGTGATAAGTACCGGCCTAATGTGTTTCAAACTCGAATCGAAGCTCGCACCGAAGCGGCTCGGATGCCGTCTAAAATCTTTTTCGAAGACCTCGTCCAAGCGGTAATCCATCCATCGTCGGCCGTATGTGGATCTATCGAATGATGGGATCGGGCCGAGATAACATCGACTGAACCTCCTTTCTGGGGTTCCTTCATGTACTCCTTCGGATCGTTATATTCCCTTTCCGCAGTTGTCATCGAGCCAACTTTTCAAGGTAATGCAATCTTCTATTTTGTGTCCAAGCATCCGGTGGTAAGGGCAAAAGTCGGGATCACCCTTCTTGTCGACTTCTTCCGGTCTTTTAGGCTCGGCAGCTCGGAAATCCGGAGTCTTCATCGACTACGGAACATTTTCGGCAATCGCTTCATTCTTGAACTGGATATTCTCTCGCTCAAAAGCTCTCTTAATGTACGTCATGGACGAGGCGGTTGCTCATACCGCGAGATGACCGATAGCCGGGCCGGGTTGCCGGTAACTCGTCGTGGTTGCCGCGGCCGTTCTGGTGGTATTTCAGACGGCTGTTCGCCTTTGTCAACCGCCGCGACGATCCCGGATTTCTTTTCAAAAGTCTTTACAGTGCTTTGTTTATCCGTCTTGTCGGTGAAACTTAATTGCTTTCGCCTCCTCTCGCAAGCTTCCGCCTCGCTTAACAACTTCTCGAAAGTCTTAATAGTAGAATCCTCGAGGAGAAGTGCTATCGGCCATGGATGCTTTTTAGCAAAATGCCGATCGCATGTCGTTCTTGCAGCTGTGGTTCACACTTCATACTTAAGTTCCTCCATCGAAGTATGTAATCCACCAAAGTTTCATTCGGCTTCGCTTCTCTACCACTAAATCACCTATAGTGATGTGGTGCCGAGCTCCGCGAATCGCTCGATGAAGAGGTTCTCTAGCTCGAGAATGTCTTTACCGAACCGTTTGCACTCCCGCATACCCGCCGAAGGCGATTCCCGACGGACCGCCGACGAACCGTCGGAAGAGTAATGCATCGCTCCCGCCGCATCGCAACAACTCGGCACGAAAGTGTGCCACATGCCGTCGGGGTTCCCTGGCTCCGTCGAAGGTCTCGAACCGCAGGTGGTACGAAGCCTTTCGGTATCGGGATGCCGTCGAATTCTTCTCGGTAAGGTCTACCCGTCCGAATGGATGTCCCGCTCTTCGATCGTGCTAAGGCTTCTCGCACTCCGCCGTTCCACCAAGTTCTCGATATCCTTTTCAGAATCATACTTTGTGTTGTATCCTTTTTCAGCCGATCATCCCCATCGACGGACGTAATCTCCTTTCCTCCGTCTACAATGTGAATGACCTCCGGGGGTGTTTCCTTGTGGTCGTACTTCGACTCCGGAGAGTGGCCGCAGCTACGGCCATCTCTTCCATCCTTTTCGCCATTCGAGCGATCGTGTCGTCTTTCTCCCGAAGCCGCCTTCTCACCGCCCGGCTCCTCTCTTCGCGGCCGCAGGAGCACCTTGCGAAGCCGATGAAGCTCGTGTCTCAACCATGTTGATTTCTCGCGTATTCGTCGTCCATGAATTCCGATGAATCAATCTCGTCTCCGAACTTTTCTTCTCTTCTTTTGCCAACCGTCTGATATCGGCTCTCAACTTTTCCATGGCATCTTCTAGCGGGCTTTCGTGTGTCTTCGTGGTTGTCGTGCGATAGCCGCCGGTCCCCTTCTCACGAGTCCCCTTCATCGCGGTAAAGCACTTTCTTCGCATTCAAGTCTCCCGGCGAGACTTTCTTCTCGGCCGTCGTTTCAATCTCAACCGCCCAAGAAGGGGACGCCATACCATCCTTCCGGCGCAGAAGGTCTAGGACCGCATGGTCCGTCCGCCAAATGCCGGAAGGTGGTATCCTCCCTAATCCGTAATCCCGAGACGACAACAGCGACTAGCCTTCATTCTTTTACTCGGCTTTTCCGCCATGATGGCGGTTCTACTCGGGGCCCAAGACGGGATTCGACCGGCACCCGCCCTATCCTCCGTAGAATTCTCGATACGGCAGCTTTTCCTTCTTCGCTAACTTTTCTACCAAAGTTTGCAGTCGAGCAAACGGCGTAGTTCTAGTTCTTTCTCGCGGCTATCGTTGTAATATGCGGGCCGTGGTAATTGCGGCAAAGAATCTCGCGAATATTTTCTTCATCTTCTGCGGCGAGAGGGATGAAACCTCGCTTCCTCCCAACAAGTGGTATGTATTCAGCAAGCGTGTATATTCTGGCAGCTTCCGGAATTTCTTCTAGAAAGCAATTTCAAGCAACTCGGCTTCTTTAGCGATCCTTCTATTTCCGTTTCTTCTCCGGGTCTTCGTTAGCTGACGGAATTTCGAACCGGACCCGATCTCGAAAACGAAGGTCTTACAGAAGATCTCGTACCTCCACGCGTAACAGTCCATCATAATCTCGGATTTCTTTCCCCTTCGATTCGGCAAAAGTCGGGCAGTGCAGAAACAACTAGACCAACTGGGGGTAGAAAGAACGATCCTCCCGTGGCACACGTATTCCTCTTAGTCGGATCCTTCGCAGAGGAGGGAATTCTCGGGTCGACCTAAGGTCGAACTCAAGCACGGCTCTTCACCTTCGTATACCTTGTTCATCGCGGCAAAGAGGGAGACGTCGGTGATCTCGACGTTCGTGTTTTCAAATCCTCGTCCAAATCGGATGATTCCATCGTCTGGCAACTCATCCTTATGGACGCCGAGGTCCAATCCATCGGTGAAAGAGAAAACCGCCGGGGCTTCCATTTCGCAGGTAGATTCTCGTCGTCGTCCCAAGTTATGCTTCTTTTCTTTAGGACGAAAAGAAAGGAATCGAAAAGAGTCCGAACTCATTCATGTTCATGTATTTATAAAAAGGAATCACTTATTAAAAGAATCACTTATTAGAGGGTTCGTTTATTTAGAACGGAGTGTTCAAAGGTGTAGAGAAGGTAAGGAATCCGAATCGGAGTTGGAAAGGAAAAGAGAGTCTTAAGCAAGACTTCTCGACTCGAAGGATCACTCCTAAACTAACACCTATCGGGGTCCACCCCACCTCGTAAATGAGGTAAAGGATCTCTGAACCTCTCCGTTTATGGGTGTCTAAACAAAGGGCTCCTAAATCCGAGAGAATGTTGGTTATACTTGTTCAAGGTAGAAATGAACACAGTATTCCAACGGAAAGAAGGGTAGCTCGATCCATTAGTGGACATGGATACACTACCGATTTTTGAAAGCGTAACTATTCGATTAAAATGGAGAGAGGAACTAGTCCCCACGGAGTCGCCGTAAATATGTCTGCATATTTTTAGGTTGATGTGTCGTATTTTAAAAGGGGTCGCCTACGAAATTGTCGGCGAATTTTAAATTTAAATATAAATATAATTTAGAAAGTAGTATTTGATTTTGAAAATAATTTTAAATTCGAAAATTTTAAGATATGAAATCAAACCGATCTCACATCCCGAATAGCTTATATAAACGAGCACCGCACCACAAACCGTGTATCTATCCCGAAGAATGTACACATCGTTTCGATAATGGGGCTCGATTAAATAAACTAGAAAGGTTTAGTGACATCCGTTCGGTCTCGCGAACCAATTTTATAAGCCGACAAATTCCCCGCTTAATATGAAACTATTAAACAGTGGTTTATATTACCCGGTTCTTAAAGTTCCCTATAAGGGCAAGCCCCTATAGTTAATTACATCTTAAGTGACGGAATCACCTAAGAAAACTCTCGATAATAATCAATAATTCCGCTCTCAAGAATTTCAAAGTTTAAGTTTTCAAAGGATCGAATTTTTGAAATTTCAATAAGGAATTGGATCAAATTTGGAACATTTTATTTTGGGAATTCAAAGGAAGAAAAGTAGGAGAAATTACGGATTCGAAGTGAACTTCGATAATTTCCCGACTATCCTATTGTTTCGTTTGGATTTAGGAAAGTCCTAATGTTTATTTAATGTTTTAATCTCGCCAATTTTAGTTAATTAGTGGCTTATATTTATATGATAGAATCATACAAATCGCCTAGAAGATATGAGGGTTTATGTCGTATCGGACGACTACCTCGTAATCCTAAGACCGGTTAGGGCTTAATTTGCAATGCAAATGCCTAACGAAGAGTCGAGGATTTATGTTGCACTAGTGCAAACTACCTCGAAGTCCTATGGCTTTCGTTGTTTAATTCTAAGAAAGTTTTGTCGATGTAGGTTCAAGTTTTGCCGACGACGATGGCCGTGCCGCCCACCATGCTCCGAGCTCCTTGTCGTTGCAGAGGTTTAGTTTTAGAAATCATAAATCAAGAGATGAGAGAAGTGTTCTGGTTTAGAGAAGTCTTAATTTCCAAGTGTTTTTTGTGTTTTAATTAAAACAAATCTTAAAGTTGATTATAACGACACCTGATTAAGATCCCACGCGCTCCATCCTTCCGCATCATTATTTTTATCGCATTCACTTAGTCCGTATGAATTCGCTAAACTCAACCGAATGAGTTCCACACTTTCATTTAGACCGTGGGAAATCCCGTTAAGCAACACGTAGGTTACATCATCCGAGGTATTCCCGATCATCCAACAAGACGTTTTAATTTAGTTGTAATTGTAGTTTTGTGTTCTCGTTTGTGATTAAATTTTGAGTCGTCTTATATTTTCGAAATGTCGTGGAGGTGAATTTTATCTTCGTAGTGTCTTTTATTTTAGTTTTGGGTTTCAGCTTTGGTTTCGTCCTAAAGGTGTAGGTTTTCATGCAACCGTTGTTTATCATGCAAGAAAAATAAAGTGCATTTGCAATAAAATAAACCGCAATAAAATAAAAGCGTACCCTGAGGGTCTTCCCGTCATTCCAAGCCGCACTTAAAACACAGCTAGAATATTTAAGCAAGTTCCTAGTAAAGCTAAGGGAAAGGTTTATGGTTTTCTACCAAGTTCCTAATCCTATAGCTAGTCATTTCCTATGACGTCTAGGTTCTTCGTGTTTTTAGCTTGAAGACGATTTTCTTCATCAAAGAACAATTAAGTTCAATCGTTCTTATAAATATCCTATCATATCGAGGAAGTGCTTAAGAAGAATCCTAAACATCTTTTCAATATTTCTAGGATTGTTTTAAGTCCAAATGAATTTAATCGTGTAAATGAATCGATCGTCCGAGGTTTTCAAGTTTTGTTAACTCGCTCAGCTGAACTGATGACATTCGAATGTCCTATAAGTGAAGTAACATTTCATTTTAATGTTCTATTTAGGAGTTATGATAACTAAAGCTCCTAAGGGCAAAATGATATTTAATGATTTCGTGATTCAAATTTAAGTTCAAATTAATGATTTAAGTTTCGAATAGTTGTTCAAGTTATTTTAGATTTATTTCTTCATGTCTTAAGTGAGTGTTATTTAATTCAACTTAATTTAATTTAATTTAATTTAATTTAATTTAATTTAATTTAATTTAATTTGATTTGATTTAATTTAATTCAATTTAATTTATTTGATTTAATTTCTTAATTTAATTTAATTTAATTTAATTTAATTTAATTTAATTTAATTTAATTTAATTTAATTTAATTTATTTAATTTAATTTAATTTAATTTAATTTAATTTAATTTAATTTAATTTAATTTAATTTAATTTTATTTATTTAATTTAATGTATTTAATTCATTTAATTTAATTTAATTTGTTTATTTAATTTAATTTAATTTTTAATTTAATTTAATTTAATTTAATTGAAATTTTTTGAAAGAGTTTAATGATTTAATTTTAGTTTAATGATTAAGTCTTTTAATATTTTAAATTTGAGTTATCATTTTAATTAAGAGTCGAATATTAATGAGATGATTAATTTAGGGATTTTTAAATTAAAGAATAAATCTCTTCCTAATAATATCCCTATTTTAATAATTCCAATTTTATTATTCTTCCAAATTCAATTAATTATTTAATTAAGGTTTAATCATTTTAAATTGCTTAATGGGTTTCTACCCTTTAATTATTTAAATTTCAATCATCCAAATCAGATTAGGATCAAATATTTTACTTGTTAAAATTTTTATTAAACCTAAAGTTTTAATTAAGGGTTAAAATTTTAATTACCATTTTGCCCTTTAAGCCTAATAATTTCATAACTCACTAAATTGAACTCAAATGAACTTGAAATTTTTATGTGACTTCACTTATGTGTCAATAAAGACATGAGAGGAGAAAATGTGATTTTTCTCGTATTTAATTTATTTATATAATTATTTTTAGTAGAAAATAGAGATTTTCAAGGAAAATTCAATAACATGACCAAGGGAAAGTTTCTGTCCTTAAGAAAATTAGGGGACATTCCTAATGACCAGAGGACCACTTGGACCAAATTTTGTAATTTTTTGAATTATATTTTATTTATTAGAATTATTTTAAGTTCTGGAGTATTAATTAATTTAAAAATAAAATAAATGTTGAAAAATAAATTTTATAATTTTTAAAATTCTCTCTGATATCAAGGATTCCAGAGAACCAAACTTTACAATTTTCTGATTTTTCTTTGATTTATTATAATTATTTTGGTGAAAATGCTAGAAAATACATTTTTTTAATTTTAAAATTACCCTAGAGCTTTAAAAAATTAATATCTCACTAAATAGACCTAGGAAAAATATGGGACTTGTTCCTAAGTGATTAAAATTCAAAATATGACATTTTGGTGAATTTTATTATTTTTGTGATTTTTATTATTTTTTAATTATTAAAAATATTAAAATAATATTAAAAATCAACTTTTTTAGAAAATTGAAATTTTAATTTTCTTAAACTCCCCTGATATCAGAGAGACTCCAAAACCAATTTGGTGAATTTTTGAAAGATATTTTGAAAGTTATGAATTTTTAAAGTTTAAAATGACTAAGCTGGCTTAATCAACCCAATTAGTGGGGCTAACCAAGTCCAATCGACCTCAAATTTTTATGGTGGGTTCCTCTGATCCTAAAGGTCAGTGGAGAATTGATTTCAAGTCAATTTGATCTATGGTTAACTCTAATTAATTAGAGACCTATTTTGGGTGTTTAAGCCAATTAGGGTTAATCTAAGTGAATTAACTCAAATCCTATTTTTCCTAGTGGTTCTCTCGGTCATAAGGAACATCACCAAATTTTCCTAGAATTTATTTCACAACATGCTAATTTTTGAAATTAAAATACTTAAAACAGCAACATGCATTTGAAAAATCAATAACTTTTCATAGAGATGGCCTCCGACTTTGGAAAATTCAGTGGAATGTTCCCAAGTTCGTAGGCTTCAAAAGCCCTATGGTCTCATGCCATGGTGAATTGTATGAATGCATGGAGAATTAAAACAATGCAGGGAGTAAATAATTAATTAAAAATAAAATACTGGACAAAATTAATTAATTTCTTTTCCACATTATTCTCCTCTCGTTCACCGAGCAAGAGGGTATTTTTATTTTATTTTTATGATTTTCCTACACAAAGTTATGAATTTTCCAAGTTTAGTGGAATTAAATAAATAAGAAAATACCCTAATTTTCTATTTATCCACGCGCGCCGCGTCAACCTCTAGCAGCTCCGAAGCGCCGCGCGGCGCGCTCCCATTCGACGCCGCCATCCGAGTCGCCGCTCCCGGACCCGCCGTATCGCTCCGTCTTCTCGATCCGACGCGATCCCCGCCGTCCGTCCGCGCGTGTATTAAATGGACGCGCATCCGTTCATCGTCCCCAAGTGTCCTCACCCGAGAGCCGTCCACACTAAATCCTTAATATCTCACTCGATACTCAATGGATTTTCATGTTCTTATGCTCTATGGATTCGTCTCAAGAGACGAACACATCTATACTAATTATCATGCATCGAAATTAAAGCATTTGAAATGGAGAATCTCCGAAGCTCGGGATGAAGAATTAACTCATACCTTAGCTTCGAGAGGTGAAGCCTCGATCGAGAGTGCTCGCACGTTCGTCTGAGATCCGCAAGAGGCTAGTGGATGAAGCTCCCGGGATGCGGTGAATCGCTCAGTGTGATTTCCACCAAAGCCGATCACAACCTTCGGAGTCCGGAACAACCGGGTGGCCCGGAGATGGGGCTTTGTCGGTGCGACACCTTCCTCGGTCCGGTGAAGGTGTAGAACCAATCAATTTGGGGATTGGTCCACCGTGGAGAAGTGTCCCGGCTTTCGGTGGAATTTCAACTCGAAATCGAGCTCACAGCAGAAGAAATGGCAGGGGATCTCACCTGGGATCAAGTGCTCCGTGTATGGGGAGGAGTCCGGAACAATTTTGCGTAGTTTCAGCAAGGTTCTGGTTCAAGCACCTCTCATGGCCGAGAGGGTGAGGGGTTTAAGTCAGAGATGGTCGAGGGCCTCCCTGTGGGAGTCGAGGGCCGGGATCACCGCTTCGTGCAGGTGAAGAACAACCATGGTGGCCACTAGGCATGGGGCACCAAACAAGGGAGAATTCCAAAGCTCGGCTCCTCCCAAGGTTTCGCCATGGTGTTTTCCTGGCGATCGGGTGGCTCGGCCGCAGCATCGGTCACCCTCGTGGTCGATGGGTCGTGGCTGGGCTTTAGTGCAATCAATCGGGCAAATGCCATGTGTAAAGGGCTCGATTAGAATGGAATGGGAGAGGGCTTATTTTGGCTCAAATTGGTCAACCCCTCCACTTGGGCTAGGTGCACCACCCAAGGCTTGGTTTGGCCGAGGGAAAAGTGATTTGGCTCAACGATAATCGAGTAGGTGAAGTCACCATCCAAGCATAATTAGCATAAGCATGGTTTAAGTGGAATCATGCTGAGTGGTTAATCACCTTTAGGAATTAAGGAAAGAGCCTCCTCCTTTTGCCCAAAATGGCATGGTGACATGTAAAGAGGCTCTCATGGCTTGCATATGGCTTGTGCATGGCTCCATGGCTCCATTCGCTTCGGGAAAAGGTCGAGTCAATTTCATAAAAATGGGTTTTAAGAATTTTGGATATTTTGATGTGAATTTGTATGGGGCTTGATTTGGAATTGTTTGATGATGGAATTATAACTTAGGGAATGGCTTTGATTAAATGGATGGCAAATGGAAATGTCATGTGGGCTTTAGGGCCAATTTCGGGCTTTTATATTCAGTGAAATGCTTTTAGCGAGGTTTAGTGAAGTGGGCTTTTAAATTTAAAATGGATTTTGGGATGAGATTTTGGTAAAGGCTTGGGCCAAATAATTGTTGAGTTTGGTTTAGGGATGCTTCATGAGTGGTTTGAAACAAGTTTGAGGTGATTTGGGCTCGAATCGTTCGAATTCGGGTTTAATCGTAAGTGGGCTAAGGTGGGTCAAATTGGGCTAACTTGGGCCAATGTTGGGCTAGAGTTGAAATTGATGTAAAATTAATGTTGGGAAATGTTTATGGGAGTGTTTCAAAGAGGTTTTGGCTTTGGTTAGGTTTTGATTTTGGGATTCGGGGCTCATTCTGGGCTAGGCTTCGGGTTTAGGTCAAAAATGGGCCTTTTAGCTTTGGGTTGAATTCGAGTGGGGTTTGATCAAAGTTTTGGGCAAATCATGTTAGTGTTTTGTTTATGGGGATGTCAAGGAAGGTTTAGAAAAGATTTGGGGTTAATTGGAGTTGAATTGGGTGAGTTTGGGTTAGGTTTCGGGTCATAGGTCCAAATCGGGCTTTAAGGCCAAAAGTGAAATCGATCCCAATGCCAATCAAATTGGGCTTGGATTTGGTCTAGATTGGTGTCGGGGATGTCGAATTGAAGTTTAGAATTGAATTGACCAAAATTTGGGTCAATTGGGTAGATTTGGTTTGACATCGGGTTTACTTCTGGGTTAAAATGGGTCAAATTGGGGTTTTGATAAAAGTGGGGTAAATTGACAAAATTGGCCCATGGTGTAGTTGAACAAAATGAAATTGGGAATATTTGGGATTTTCTGGAATTTTCTGGGAATTTTCTGAATTTTTGGAGTTTTGGGTCAAGAGGGGTATTTTGGGTATTTGGGGGGTATTTTTGGAATTTTTGGTATTTTTGGGTATGGATGATCAATTTGAGTGATGTGGAAATGTTTGGGATTGATTTTGGAGAATTTTGGGTAATTTGGAAATTTTTGAGAAATTCTGGCTATTCAGCGCTTTGCAGTTAGCAGGTGTGTGGTCCCGGGGTCAAAAATCGAAAATTTGGAAAATTGAAGATCGGGTGGATGTAAGTGAAATGAAATCATTTTTGTTGAGCCATGAAGCCATATCAAGCCCACATGAGCCATGAAGGGACTCATTCGAGGCATTCACCATGTTGTTCCTAACCCTCTTAGCCTAAGGGCTTAGGGGTTAAGGACCATCCATGTGAATCACCTACATGAGTCAGAGGTCAAGTCAGGTATGGGTGTGTTTTTAGGAGGTGTGTGAAAGTGTAGTGTGTAGGTGTAGTGTGTGTGCAAGTCAACCCTTCACTGCACCAGTGCCACCCAGTAGCAGCTCCAAGTGCCAAAGAGTCCTATAGAACTCATCCTTTAAACTTCCACATTCGATTTCAACCCTCTAGGTGATTAGGGGTCTATAGTCAAGTTTGTGGAGTTTGCAGGAGTTAAGAAGTGGTTTGAATTTCTAAAAGGTGGGTCCCAATTCTAGTCCTCTAAGATAGTCAAAGGAAAAGCCTAAGGCTAGATCCTAAGTACTAAAGAGAAGAAGAGAAGACCTCATCAAAAATGAGGTCAACAAATGGACCTCCAATAGTGTGGTGAGCCGACGGAGCACACCGCGCGTATCGGTGTCGACCGAAGCGATCAACAAAACCAATACAGTATGTCCAAGTAACAAACTTAGGACGAAGTAGAAGAGTTTCCGCTGGGGAGTGTCAAGTATATCTCTGGAACTGGAGATTCTTGAACTCTCGCTGGGGAAAGGAAAAGGAGGTGAATCCCAAATCACATGATCTGGGAGAATTTCGATTTAGATTTTATTTTGTTTCATGTTCAAGTCATGATGTGTGAGTTTAGATTTCAATTCGAGTTTCAATTTAGATTGAAGTTTGTCAAGATTAATTTGAAGGGATTTGATTTGAAATGAAAATTGGAATTTTGAGGTTTTAGATGTAACATCTTCAACCCCAAAAGAAGATCGAATCGATTGGATCGAGTCATTGCAATGAGGAAAGATCTCGTAGTAATGCGGTATCGATGTAAAATCCTTAACCTCAAGAGTTCGATTTGATGTATTTCAATGCAATAGGAAAGAATCCTAAAGCAAGTGCAGTCTTGATGTAAAATCCTCGACCCAAAAGTTTGAATTTGATGTATTTCAGAGGCAACAGAAGAGAATCCTAAAGCAAGTAGTCTCGATGTAAAATCCTCGACCCAAGAGTTCGAATTCGATGTATTTCAAGGCAAGTAGGAAGAGAATCCTAAAGCAAAGGCAGCCTTGGATGTAAAATCCTCGACCCAAAAGTTCGAATTGATGTATTTCAAAGGCAACAGAAGAGAATCCTAAAGCAAGGTAGCTTGATGTAAAATCCTCGACCCAAAAGTTCGAATCGATGTATTTCAAAGGCAAAGAGAAGAGAATCCTAGCAAAGGCAAATTGGATGTAAAATCCTCGACCCAAAGGTTCGAATTGATGTATTTCAAAGGCACAGGAAGAGAATCCTAAAGCAAAGGTACTGATGTAAAATCCTCGACCCAAGAGTTTGAATTTGATGTATTTCAAAGGCAAGAGAAGAGAATCCTAAAGTAAAGGCAATCTGGATGTAAAATCCTCGACCCAAAAGTTCGAATTCGATGTATTTCAAGGCAACAGGAAGAGAATCCTAAAGCAAAGGCAGTCTTGGATGTAAAATCCTCGACCCAAAGGTTTGAATCTGATGTATTTCAAAGGCAATAGGAAGAGAATCCTAAAAGCAAGGCTTCTGGATGTAAAATCCTCGACCCAAAGAGTTCGAATTCGATGTATTTCAAAGGCAACAGAAGAGAATCCTAAAGCAAAGGTAGCCTCGGATGTAAAATCCTCGACCCAAAAGTTCGAATCTGATGTATTTCAAAGGCAATAGGAAGAGAATCCTAAGCAAAGGCAGTCTTGGATGTAAAATCTTCGACCCAAAAGTTTGAATTCGATGTATTTCAAAGGCAACAGAAGAGAATCCTAGCAAAGGCAGTACTTGGATGTAAAATCCTCGACCCAAAAGTTCGAATTTGATGTATTTCAAAGGCAATAGGAAGAGAATCCTAAAGCAAGGCAACTTGGATGTAAAATCCTCGACCCAAAAGTTCGAATTTGATGTATTTCAAAGGCAACAGAAGAGAATCCTAGCAAAGGCAGCCTTGGATGTAAAATCCTCGACCCAAAAGTTCGAATTCGATGTATTTCAAAGGCAACAGGAAGAGAATCCTAAAGAAGGTACTTCGATGTAAAATCCTCGACCCAAAAGTTTGAATTTGATGTGATGTCTGATGAGATCCGGAAAGATCGAATTTGAGATTCGATGTAGATTCGAATCTGGAAAGATCGAATTCGAGATTTGATAGAGATTTGGAATCCGGAAAGATCGAATTTGAAATTTGATCGAAAGATTTGAGAATCTGAAAGATTGAATTTGAATTTTGATCGAGATTGGATTCGAAATTTGATTGAGAATTTGATTTAACATTCTTGTTGATTTTGTTTATCCTTTAATGATTCAAATTTTATTTTGTTGTTTGTTTAATGTTCATGTGAATTTGGTGTTTGTCATTTTTTTAGATTTTTTTTTTTTTAGAAAGTTTTCTTTTATCTTTTTTTTTTTTTTTTCTGTTCTTTCGTTCGAAGTTCATTTAACTTTAATGGCGTTTCCCAATCAATTTGCACAAAAGAGGTGAAGGCCAAAAAATGTGACATGGTCACTTTTATTCCAATCATACCGAAGATACATCGTACAACTCGATCCGGAATATATTTCATACAATCCATGTAGACTCAAAACGGATCGTGTATGATCTTTGTTGATCCATCTAAAGAAGCATCTCGTCAAAAGTCCATGTCCGAATAAGTGAGATACATGGTCAATAACATCACCTTCCAAGCCATCCTCGGCAAGGATGCCGTATGGATGTACATCGGGAGGTGTGATATTTTCCATGTAACTCACAACCGTAAGGCCGGAGGCTCTCTAGCTCCGGTCTCGCCGGAAATGGTAAGGTATCTTTCTCGTCGTCCATCCTCCCGAACGTAACCGAGATCCGCTTCACCGGTACTCCCGGTATGCAATGCTTAGCGATATCTCGCTCCGTTACCCTTCGCATCATGACGCGAACCTACCGGTAGAGGGTATCTTTACCGGCCCTCGGAACTCACTCCGGACCTCGCTATCCGGAGGTCGATCCGAACATGATGTTACACTCGCTCGTAAAAGAGATCGTGCAGTAAAGGTCCGACAAAGTCATGGTGATCAATGTGCGGGGGTATACAATACCCCGCTTCGTAGATATCGATGATGCAGCCTATTGGCATGCAGCCGCCGTCAGCACTCCTCCATGTTATCAATCTCTTTACCATTCTCTCGATGACTAATGGCATCGGGTCCACTCGCCCATGACGGAGTATTCCCGGCGGTTTCCCTTCCCGTCCTCGGCAAAGTTGTAACAAGATCCACATTGTATTGTGATTCTTCCTTTCCCCGGCATCCATCTCCGGGCTCGAGTATGTGTTTTCCTCAGCGGCTCCGCTCGGCCCAGTCCTTTTCAAATCCCGGATGCAATCCACGATTTGCCGCCGCTCATACTCCGAGAATACATCCGTATGTAATTCGAGGCCCTCCAAGATATCGATTCTTCCCGCCTCTAATCCTTTCAAAGTATTCAAAGGTTTTCTTTTCAACATTTTGCATTCTCTCCAAACTTCGTATTCCGAATGATCCGCGCATGGCGAGGCCTCGTGACATATTGTGGGATGTATGGTTCAATCCCTTCACGTTCTCCCCGCATACCTCGCTCCTCGTGGATGATGTCCATCGAGACATCCCCCGGGTTGCTTCGCAACAAGGTCATGCATCATCGGTGGTTCTATCCGGTGGCGTGGTAGCCTTCTTTCTTCCGGTCTTCGTGAAGATTTCTCCGGTTCTTTCCGTCATCCTAGAGCCGGCCTCCTTTCTTCCGGTTCCCGGTGAACCGGTGTCCTCGAAGTGTATGCACCGACATTAGCAATCGCCTCGTCGCGCCGATCCGCGCCTAGTTTTGTCAACATCTTACGTGATACGGCGATTCTTATTTCTTCGTTGCGTTGCCGTGAGAGTAGCTCTCCGAACTTCGAATCTCCGCGGGCGCGGCGCCGACAAGCTCGCCTCTCCGCCGTAGCCGACTACGTACTTCATTTTCTTATCTTCTTCAATATTTGTCTTTCTTTTCTGTTGATGGATCGGTGGCTTGGGCCACCCACTTTCATCACCGTATGTCCGGGCAGTTTTTCTCGTCAACCGGACCCACCACTTTCCTCGTACCGTAGGCCCGCTGGTGCGAAATCTGAGTCAATCTCGATTATCGCTCCATCTTTCACCCTCTTTTCATCAAGTGCAAGGCTTACGCCATTCTTAAAGTTCAAGACCAACCGCCCGCTCGACATTTCCCTGCGAAAAGACAAGGAAAAGGATCTGTGGCCGTACTAAGAACAAGAACATCAAGAAAATGTTTATTAAAGACATCTTGTTTTATTATTATTTTTATATTTTCAAACTTAACAGAATGAAGTGGGATAAGATCGTGTAAGAGATTTTGATTTGGAAAAGAAAACAAGGAAAATTTTATTGTCGTGATTTTATTTATTTTAGCACATTTTTGTTATTTTTCGGGTTCGGACCCAATCATAAGTAATCACTTCACCCGTGCTTCTAGGGATGGAAAGTTCATTCCTTCGAAACATCAGTAGCGTAATACTTTTTCAAGTATCGTCCATCGATCGGAAGCATATGTCGTTCTCCCCGGCAATTCACTAGCCGGTAGGAACCTCCCGAGTATACCGCTTCAACCACAAACGGTCCTTCCCAAGTGGGTTCAAATTTTCCTCCTATCTCGCGATGTGCAAGAATAGGTCTTTCGAGAACGAGAACTAAGATCACCAACTTTCAAGGTTCTCGGGCGACTCAGCCTTATCATGGGCTTGAATCATCTTAGCTTCGGTATAGTTCTAAATTCCGTTGCGCCGCAAGTCTTTTCCCTTCCAGTGCTCTCTAATTCTTCGAGTCGTAATTTGGCGTTCTCTTCTCGTTGTGATTTTATTTGCAACCGCAATTCCGAGTGAAGGAGCCGAACCTCTAAAGGTAACATCGCTCGGACCCATACACCGCAGCGTAAGGTGTAGCTTGCGTAGGAGTTCCGAAGGTTGTCCGCAGAGGCCCATAAGGCTTCTAACAACTTCTCGTGCCAATTTCTCTTATTGTCGTCTAAAGTCTTCTTTAAAATTTGAACGAGAGTTTTATTAAAAGCCTCACGAAGGCCGTTTGCTCTCGGGTAGTAAATTGTTGAATATCGCCACCGATTCCGTGTCTCCCCGACAAAATTGTTGATTTGTGTGCTTCGAATGGCCGACCCATTATCCGAGATGATCCCGCGCGGCACCCCGAAACGGTAGACAACTTGGTTCTCGAAAATCGTAGCACGTGATGTGCTTTCACTTCTCTGAGCGGAACTCGCTCCGCCCACTCGGAAAAGTAATCCGTAGCCGCAAGAATGAAGCGATGTCCTTTCGACGACGGCGGTTCTATCGGACCCACTATATCCGTGCCCCAACATTCAAATGGCCACGATGCAATTGTCGGATGTAGCACATTTGGAGGTTGGTGTAGAACCACTCCGCGCACTCGGCACCGGTGATGCGCTTCGGCGATTTTCATGCGCTCTGGCCATCATCGAGGGCCGTAGTACCCTAGTCTTTTAATTTTCATTTTCATCTTCGGACCCGACCGGTGAGCGCCACAGTAGTCCCGAATGCACCTCCTTAACAATTTCACGAGCTCGGACCCGCTTTAGGCACCTTAGCCACATTCGATCAAAAGACCTTCCGTATAATGTGTTGTTTATTAATGCGTAGGACAGAGTTCTTTTCGATCTGATGGGCTAACGACCTATCGTCTGGTAGTTTTCCTGTTTGCAGGTAATCCATCAATGGCTGTCGCCAATCTTCCGTGTTTTCTGTTACCGCTGCAATTGATTCTTCTTCCTTTTCTGATTTGTGTATCGTGTCAATGTCAAGCTGTGATAGGACCTGGCGTCCGTGAACTGACACTTCCACTGATTCATCTCGCAAACAGCAAATTCTTTTGCGAGACGAGCTAGCGCATCCGCTAAAGCGTTTTCTTCGGGAATTTTGTAGATCGTCACATTCGGAATCTGTTCCAACAACTCGTATCGGCATACCGGAAGTATTGCTCGAGTCTTGGTTTTAAAATTCGTATCGTCCGGCGATCTCGTCGAATGATTAACCGTGAATCCCCGTAGATGTCGATGTCCGTTATCCCCATTCGAATGGTTAATTCCAGGCCCCGTTATGAGGGCTTCGTATTCCGCTTCGTTGTTCGTACACGGCTCCGTCAAGTGGTAGGAGTATCTTAACATCCCCCGCTCCGTGTTATAAAGATTAGCCCGATTCCCCGCCTTACCGGCACTATCACTTGCGATTCTTCGTCTTTGTGCGCCGAAGATGCTCCGTCGAAATATAATTCCCAACGTCGATCATCAAGGTCTTCTAGGTTCATTATTTGTTCATCCGGCAGTCGTCATCGAGAGGAGATTCTGCCGCAAAGGGTGTGCCGCAAGGAAGTCCGCTAAGACTTGTCCCTTTACTGCGCACGAAGAGGCACGAAAGTTATATCGAATTGCAATAATATCATCGACCATCCGGCAAGTCTCGCCGAAAGCGTTGGACGAGTCATCAAGTATCGCAACGGATTAAACTTCGAGATCAGGCCGACCTTATGAGAAAGCATGTAATGCCCGAGCTTTCGAGCGGCGAAGATCGTGGCCAAACAATGCTTTTCAATTGCGGGATACCTTATTTCCGTCGGCAGTAGAACGACGGCTTAAGTAATAAAGAGCATTTTCTTTACCCTCATCATCGACCTCGGCCAACAGTGGCTCCGAGAGAGTCGTCTAAAGCCGCGGTATAAAGTATTAGCGGTCTACCCGAGACCTGGGGTCGCTAAGACAGGAGGTGTCATTAAGTATTGTTTAATGTCCTCGAAGGCCTTCTCGGCATTTCTCTTCCCAAATAAATTTGGCGTCCTTTTTAACTAGTGCCGAGAAAGGCCGACACCTACCTCGACAAGTTCGAGATAAAGCGTCGAAGATATGCCGCCTTCCCTCGAAAAGATCGTAGTTGTTTTAAGGTTTTCGGGAGGCGGCATTTCTAAGATGGCTTTAATCTTTTCCGGTCGATTTCAATTCCACGATGTCTGGACAACGAATCCTAAGAATTTCCCGGAGGTGACGCCGAAGGCGTATTTTAAGGGATTCATCTTAAGGTTAAATTGCCTTAATCGTTCGAAAACAATTCTCAAATCATACAAGTGGTCGTCCTTTACTTTGCTTTTGATGACCACATCGTCCACGTAGCATTCGACTCGATTATGGATGAGATCATCAAAAATTCTTGTCATTGCTCTTCGGTAGGTCGCTCCCGCGTTCTTCAATCCGAATGGCATCACCGTGTAAAGCAATATACTCCGATCGGCGTTCGAATGCCGTAAGTTTTTCATCTTCTCGGAGCCATTTTTATTTGGTTGTATCCCGAAGATCCATCCATGAATGAGAATATTTCGTGTGTTGAAGCGATGTCGATCATTAATTCTCGGGATCGGCAGAGGAAATTCATCTTTCGGACATGCCTCGTTTAAATCTCTCGAAATCCACACAAATTCCGATCCGACCATTCTTCTTCCCCGACCGGTACCACGTTGGCTAACCAAGTCGGTATTGTTCTTCACGGACAAATTTAGCGTCTATTAGCTTTTTAACTTCGACTATGACTTGTTGTTCGATTTCTAGACGCATTCTTCTCGGGACCTCGTCTGACCGGAACGTGCAGTAGGTCCACTCCTAGTTTATGGACCGCGACCTCCGGAGCTAAACTCGGCATCTCATCGTAGCTCCAAGCAAAACAGTCTTTGAATTCCATTAATAACTCGATTATTTCTTCGGAGTCTTCTTTATCGAGTAAAGAGCTAACAAAGGTAGGTCTAGCTCTTCGCTAGTACCTAAGTTAACTTCTATTAACTCATCTATCGTAGATTCGATTTCTTCTTCGAATTCCGTGCGAGCGTCTCCAATTTGCAAATCTTCGAGTTCTTCCGTAGTTTCCATGCAGCTTTCATTAGATTCGCAAGTGACAACCAAGCAAAATTCAGCATCATCAACCGATCCTACCGTGCCGAATCCGAGACCATGCTTTCGAGTCAGCGGACGACCGGAGTTATTCCATAAATTTTCAAAACGTTGTGATCGACCTTCGTCCACTCGTCGAGGTAAGAAACCACGTCGAATTAAATTTTGAACACAAGGAGAGTACCACTCAAAAGGCAATTCCATTAATTCTCGATGAAGTAGCATCTTCAAATTGTACATTATTTTCGCCTTGGAGGAAGAAGCACCACGGTAGAATTTGATTGGTTTTCGCACCACCGCTACGTACCTCTTCGACCTCCATACCCTCGATCTTATTAGAATGGATCGGGGTCGGGTCATAGTATGTACATAGTGGTTAATCTTCTCGTACATCGATTTATATTCTTCGTTTCTTTCATCTTCGAGAGGGATTCTCGAATTGCGGCTTCTTCCGACTTATTATCGCCGCTTCTTGTTCGATTTCTTTTTCTTCTTCGTAACTATCTTCCCAATCGACATTGATGGTCGGTTTCCTCCGTCCAATCGTCCTAACGTCTCTACCACGACCTCGTCCCCGCCTCGACCTCTGATGCGAGTCGTGGAGAAACCTTCACCATCTCGCCGTAAGGGAGTGGTGAGTGACCGTCGGACTAGAACTTCAGTGTTCTTCGTTGTCCCGAACTTTCTTCGCTTCATTTGTTATGGTATCTCCGGAGAAGATCGTTTTCTTCGTGGTGCATAATAAGCCGCATCCTCGTGGATTCCAATTTCATGTACGTGAGAATGGTCGTAAGTCACCTTCGATGCACCGTTCTCCTCCATCGTAGTATTTGATGCACCGATGTAGAGATGATGGTACCATCCTCGTTTTCATGTATCCATGGTCGGCCCAAGAGAGCGTTGAACGATGTTTCGAATCAATTATGTGAAATTTCGCTGTTGTCTTTGCTAAGTCACCTGGCCTTCATCAGCTAGTGTTATCGAGCCGAGGGCTCTTTCTCCTTTCTCGATCGAATCCTCTTAATAACATTTTGTCCGCTTCGAGCTCGCGAGCATCAATTTCCAAGTATGCTAGCGTTCGAAGATTCATTATATTGATCGATGCTCCCGGATCCACCAATACTCGGAGAGTGTAAATTTTCCGATCAGAATCGAAATGTACAACGGTCGGTCAGTGATCTCGCCGTTCCAAGTAAGTAGGTCGTCGTCCGCGAAGGTAACACCTCGTCGTTCCTTTAACGAGCAAACCTCATCTAAGGAATCTCCGGCCATTCGAGCTAAGCAAATTTCCGGATCAAGTAAGGCCTCGATCGAGCTTCTCTCATCTCCTTCGATAAGATGAGAGCGTCGTAGATGCTCGCTCGTCGGTAGTTTCCTAAGATGGCTAGCAAGACGTTGTAGTCCACTTTGTTTTCATGTGTCTCTCGCTTCTTCGAACGGGTATTTCTTCCGCCGGGGTTGGTTCTTCCCGAACAACCACCGCTTTCCTTCGTCTTTGGACCCATTCTGAGGTAGAACTTTTCCACTCCTTAAGTCGACTTCCGTAATTTCCTCCGAATCTATCGTCGAGCTCGCCGTGTCTCTTCGAATCGGAATGACAGCTCTTCCGGATTAGCTTCGCAGTCCGAAGGCTCTAACTCTATCGTGACCGGAGCTCCTCGAAACTCGCGATAGATTCGTTGCTCGTTGAACTCTCGTAGCCTCCTCGATGGATGTCTTCTTCGTTATTTTGCTCGTCGAGATCGTGTATGATTCGAGAATCGTCGTTGGTATCGAAATCGATATCCGGATTATCGTTAGTTACGTAATCGTTAGACATACCAAAACGTAGCCAACGCCATCACCCTTATCATTATATGATCCCACCGAAGTGAGCAGATAATCATACAGTAGTCGTGGGTTCGAGGGATTTCTCCCCGAATCTGAAACAACTATCCTAGATAAGCAGCCCCTAGTCTAGCCTTAGGTGCCTCTGCCTTCTCTTCTTCGTCAATTTTCTTCTTTTCTTCAATCGTCTCCCGTCGAGGTGGTTCTTCTATCGCAAGTGATAAGACTGGCTCACTGTGTTTCAAACTC
>JAKZJZ010002709.1:0-14070 GCA_022702705.1 Papilionanthe hookeriana x Papilionanthe teres | reverse complement strand
TAATTTCGGACGAGCATGTTCACTTAGTGGAATCGCATCCGAGTGGATGAAAGATGGAACACGGCTCGGACCGAGATCTTCCGGAAGGATCCCGGATCGGGTTCGGACCGCGTCGGCACGAGCTTCGGTTCGAGGCTTGCAGCTCTGCTCGGCCAGTAATCGCCGTTACACGGAGAAGTCGCGCAACGAGGAGATGAAGCAGAAGAAGAACACGGATGAAACGAAGACCGATAGCGCAAGGGGTAGGATAGGGGCTGCTCCTGTTAGATTAGTTGTCTCGGATTTGGGGGATAAATTCCTCGAACCCCTGACTTTGTACGACTACCTCTTTGTCCCTTTAGGACGTTTTGAATTTAACGATTTTGATTCAGTTACGTTACGGTTGTCTCTACTAACGATATAGCGATCGTAACCGATTTAACCCCCGATTTCGATTCCCGAAACGATCGAGTCATACGAGATTCCGATGAACTTGTCGATGAAAGTGAAGATGTCAACGACACCGGCTACGATAATTCGAGAAGAGACGAACTAGTTCTTGAATGTAAAGACACGCCAATTGCCATCGACTTGGACTTATCAGATTCAGATCCAACACCAGAAAAGTCAACCTCAGCGTCAGAAGAGATAACTGGAGGTGTCTACAGAAGAGGAAAAGTGTTGCCCTCGGGGACGACCCGATGGATAAAGGAAAACGACCGATTCTTCCGAGAGGTCACCCCCGGCAATGGAAGAAACACGTGCCCGAGAAACCATAAGCTCGAGTAAAGTGGATTACAACGTACTTAACTCATCTTAGGAAGTTGCCGGCCCGATTGAGCATTTACGACGCTCTGATCTGTCAAAGGAGATGAGGGAATCTCTGATCAAAGCCTTACTTGATCCAGAAATTTGCTTAGCGCAGTTGGCTAGCACATCCTCGGATGAAGTTTGTTCGTTGAAGGAACAGCCTGGGGTGACTTTCACTGATGAAGATCTACTATTTGGTACTACTGAGCATAACCGCCCTCTCTACATTTCAGTCAGCGTCAGCCGGTTTGTGCTTTCCAGAGTTTTGGTGGATCTCGGAGCATCCATCAACATAATGAGTCTACGGACATTAACGTACCTAGACATCGATGTGGAAGAACTCTCCGTAGATAAAATGATGTTAAGAGGATTCGACCGAGAAGGAGAAAGAGCTCTTGGGTCGATAACGCTGGCGATGAAGGTTGGTGACTTAGTAACAATCGTGAAATTCCATATCATCGACGCGGACACTTCGTTTAACGCCCTACTTGGCGGCACGTGGATTCGCGAGCATAATATGGTTCCGTCATCGTTGCACCGGTGTATCGAATACTACGAGGATGGTCGAGAACATTGCATAAAAGGAGATCTACGGTCGTTTTCGATACATGAGGTAGGCATTCATGAAGACGCCGTCTCTACTGCGCCTCGGGAAGACCGATGTTGTCCAGAGATGTCATGTTGAACAAGGTCGAAGATTCCGAAAGGATCACGAGAGCGAGGCCGGTCAATTCCGATTCAACGATATCCCACCATTCCTTCATAGCAAGAGGGTGGAAGTTCTTTAGCCCACGCATCGAGGTCGAGGCGGGGACGCGGGCGAGGAAGAACCTAACGTATGTGTTGAACGGAAAAGACCGACTATCGGCATAGACATGTAAGAAGGTTCGAAGAAGAAAAGTTCGTCGAAGCGCGATGACGATCGACGAAAAGCCTCGGTTCGAGATCTCTCTCGAGGATAAAGAGAAAAGTGAGTACGAGTCGATGTATGATGCGATCGGCCACCATGTTCGATCATGACCTTAACCCGATTTGCCCTCGGCGGGTCGGGAGCTTAGAGGTTAAGGAAGTTCATAGTGCGGGCATGAAAGCCGATCAAGTTCCACCGTGCTTCTCCTTCTTCTAGTCTTGAAATCCTTGTAAATTTGGATGAAAATGTTTCAATGAATTAATGGAATTACGCTTTTAGTTCTTTTCGCCGTGTGTTCAAAAATTAATTCAACGAGGATATGTGCCGAAACGAATGTCGAAGGATAAGTTGCGATCGTTTGAAAAGTTATGGAATACAAAGGGAAGAAACTTAATTCAAGGAAGGCGCTCGGGTTTGGTACGATAGGGCCAGGTCGATGATTCGAATTCAGCGTAGTTGTTACTACCGGAACGGATGAAGAATGCTTCATGATCTGAGGATAATTTTGAAGATTCTCGGATAGATGATGCGCCACCGGGATTCGAGGAGGAAATCGAGTCGACGGTCGATGAGTTGAAAGAAATCGACGCTAGGACGGAAGAACGACCTCGACCTACCTTCATAAGTTCTCTGCTCGGCGCGAGAAGAATCCGAGGATTTGATTAAACTTTTGTCGGAATTCGAGGATTGTTTTGCATGGAGCTACGAAGAAATGCCGAGGTTTGTCTCCGGATGTTGCGAGTCCTGAGCTTGGATTGGATAGGAGTATAACTCCGGTGAAGCGAAGCTCCGAGGAGAATGCGCCTTGAAATAGAGCAACAAGTCGTCGCAGAGGTGAAGAAGCTAATTGATGCTAACTTTGTGCGGGAGGAGCAATACCACACTTGGTTAGCTAATGTCGTACTGTTAAGAAGAAGAACGGCGAAATCCGAGTATGTGTCGACTTCGGGGACTTAAATAAAGCATGCCGGAAGGACGAGTTTCGGTTCTCAGATGCAGGCTCGATGGTGGACATCGCGTCTTCGCACGAAGTTTTCTCTTCGTGGATGGATGTCGGGTTACAACCGAGATAAAGATGGCTCGGAAGGATGCAACGCTTACGAGCTTTCGAACTCCGATTGGAATCTACTCTGCACGGTAATGCTGCGTTCGGTTTGAAGAACGCCGGAGTTACTTGCCGGTGACGATGACTAAGATCTTCGATGACCTCATCCATAACCGAGTTGAATGCTTACGTGGACGACACAGTCATCGAGAGCGAATAAAGGAGAACCATTTGTACGACTTGAGGATTGTGTTTGAACGATTACGACGATATAATCTCGAGATGAATCCTTGAAATGCGCGCTTCGGCGTTACGCTCGGGAAATTTCTAGGATTCGTTGTCCGTCATCGAGGAATCGAAATCGATCCGAGAGAAGATTAAAGCGATATTAGAAATGCCTCCTCCAAGGCCACCGAAGCGATTACGCTCTTTTCGGAAAGTTGGCATACCTAAGACGCTTTATATCTAATACTGTCGGGTAGGTGTCGGCCTTTTTCGAATTTACTCAGAAAGGATGCTAAATTTATTTGGGGAGAGCCGTGTCAGCGAGGCTTTCGAAGATATTAGGCGAATACTTGACGACACCTCACTGTTTTAGTAGCCTCATCCGGGTAGGCCGTTGATACTTTCCGTAGCGAGCTTTAGATGGCTCCTCGGAGCCTTACTCGCCAAGTCGATGACGAGGAGTAAAGAAACGCACTCTACTACTTGAGTCGACGTCTAACACTGCCAGGGGTAAAGTATCCTCCTGATGAGAAACGTTGTCAGCTTTAGTTTTCGCCGCTCGGAAGCTTAGACATTACATGTTGTCTCGTAAGGTCGGACCGATTTCGAAGGTTAATCCGTTGCAATATTTGATGACCGGACAACACTTTCGGACGTTTAGCGAGGTGGTCGATGATATTATTGCGATTCGATATAACGTTCGTGCCTCTTCGCGCTATCGAGGGCGGTTCTTGCGGATTTTCTTGCGGCGCACCCACTACTGAGTTGGGTCCCCTCTAGACGACGATCTGCGGATGAACGAGATAATCGCAGTAGAAGACCCCGATGCTCGACGTTGGGAGATGTCTTCGATGGAGCTTCGTCGGCCGGAAGGGATAAATAATCGGGAATGGTGACACCGGCAAAGCGAGAATTGGTTTGATCTTCATTACACGGATCGAGAGAATGCTTGGATTCTCACTATCACTTGTCGAGCCGTGCACCGATAACGAAGCGGAATATGAGCGACTAATCACGGGATTAGAGTTGGCGATTTCAATGGACATAACGGACATCGCCATCCATGGCGACTCTCGAGCTGTCATTCGATAGAATAGCCGGACGATGCTAAAATTCTGAAGCCAAGACTAGCGGAATATCACAAGTACGCGATGAAGTTGTTGGAGCAGATCCCCAATGTGGTGTTCTACAGGGTCCCTCGAACGGACAATGCCCACGCGGACGCTTTAGCTAAACTTGCTAAGGAACTAGCATGTCTACCGGAGGATTCCGTTGACATCACTGTGCAAGGACGTCAGGTTTTGTCCCAGATCGACCTCGACGGTTGCATAAGTTGGGAGATGAAGAAATAATAGGCACGATTGCCGAAGATATAAAGGATTGGCGCCCGGCGGTTCGTCGACTACTTACGGACGGGAGCGTTGCCGGAGGATAAGTCCGTAGCACATCGGATCCGGAAAAGATCGATGTCGTATGCTCTAATCCGACAATGTTTTGTACGGAAGGTCCTTCGATCGGATGTGGCTACGATGTACGAAGCGGGATAGAAGCCCGAGTATCGTCGAAGAAGTCCAGCGCGGATTGTGTGGTGCTCGCGAGTCGAGGCGAAAATGAAGATGAAGATTAAAGGACTTGGATATTATTGGTCGGCGATGATGTCCGATTGCATGGAAACGGCGAAGATGTGTCACCGATGTCGGGTGCACGGAGTGGTCTTGCATCGACCTCCGAATGTGCTACACCTGACGGTTGCGTCGTGGCCATTCGAGTGTTGGGGCACGGATATAGTGGGTCCAGATAGATCCTCCGTCTTCAGAGGACACGGATTCATTCTCGCGACTACGGATTACTTCTCCAAGTGGGCGAGGCGGTCTCGTTACGAAGGTTACAACACGGCACGTTCTTCGGTTTTCGGAAATCGGGTTGTCTGCCAGTTTCGGTGTTCCGCGCGAGAATCATCTCCGATAATGGGTCCGCCTTAAAAGCACAAAGATTAACGGCTTCGTCGGACGACACGGGATAGATTGGAGATGCTGCACGATCTCTTACCATGGGAGCGAATGGCTTAGCGGAAGCATTCAACAAGACTTTGGTACAGATTCTGAAAAAGACACTTGAAGATAACAAACGACAGTGGCACGAGAAACTGCTAGAAGCCTTGTGGGCATACCGGACAACAGTCAGGACACCGACACAGTCCACGCCGTACGCTCTTGTGTATGAGTCCGAAGCTGTTCTCCCGTTGGAAGTTCAGCTACCCTCGCTCGAATCGCCGTCACCAGCAAGATTACGACGGAAGACAACGCCAAGCTACGGCTCGAAGAACTAGAAAGCCTTGAAGGAAGAAGGTTGCTCGCGCGGCGAAACGCAGGAACTTTATCGAGCGAAGATGATTCGGGCCACGACAAGTTGGTCGCCGAGGTCGTTGAAGTTGGTGACTATCGTCGCTTGTTCTTAGGAGACCTATTCTTGCACACCGCAAAATAGGTGGAAAGTTTGAGCCGAGCACAGGAAGGACCATTTGTAGTGGAGAAAGTCGATACGGAGGTCGTACCGGCTAGTGGATTTCCGAGCGGAAGACCCATGTTGCGTCCGATGGACGTTACCCGAAGAAATACTACGCTACGTGACGTGTCGAAAGAACGAGTCCTGAGACGACACTTAGTTCACTAGGAGTAGCTTTACGGCCGATGTCTAGAGTCCAGGTTCCAAAAAAATTTTTGTAATAATGAAATTTTAATAAAATAAATTTTCACAAGATAATAAAAAATGTTAATGTTCTTCGCTAAGTGGTTTTGTTATCTTTGTTAAATCCCGATTTCCTAAGTTAATTAAATAAATCTCACACCTGTAATGAATTAATTCACTTAATTATAAGTTGTTTTGTTATTGTTCGTTTTGAATTTCAGCACGCTGACGAGTCCCCTGTTTCCCGCAGGAGAATGACGGGTCAGAAGCTGGTTCTCGCCTTTAAAGACGGCTTAAATCTAGCGCTGGATGAGAAGAAGCACCGGAAGGCGGTGTAGTAAATCTTGACTTGGATTTCTCGCGAGTCGATGTGGACTATGAGGGTTCTCTCATGAAGTTAGTCCGACATTCCGAAATGGCAAACATGAAATGCGATGTGTCGAGTCGAGTCACGCAGAAATTGGGGAGACGTCGAGACAAGGTGGTACGGGAGGTTTCGTCGATTCACACCTCGCGGTCGAAGATAAAAGGATCTTGTCGATGGTTGCCGAAGCCGGGAGGTGACCTACTCACCGCGGACACGGGATGAGTTCCGGATCCGCCACGACAGCAAGCATGGAAGAAGAATGCTTACCGCCCATGACGCGCAAGTAAGATCAAAGCATTTGAAAGAAGACAAGCCCAAAGAACAGCCGCAAAGCTCCCGCCAATTCTTGAAGAAGAAGACTACAGTCCAGAAATGAAGGAAACGTCAGCCAGCTCGCATGCTTGCGAGACGAGCCGAGTACACTTCGAAGCCGAGTGCCGCCGATCGACCCGCTGAAGAAATTTTCACGGGATGTCCGAGGTGCGACACGGACTTTCCCCGACGAGTCGACACGTGTGGGAGCGTTCTCAGAGTGCCCACAGTGTCACGTACTTCACTTAGAGGAATTTGGGACATACGAGGCTTACGCAGCTGCCTCTCTGAGGAGGAGAGATGGGGAGCACCCCAGTGTGGAGCCCTACGTGCCACGATTTGTACAGCCTAGACGACGACAGATAATCCCAGATCATGTGATGGCTAAAATCAGAAGAGTCAGAAAACAAGAATTTTAACATTATGAAGAGATATAGTACAAAGCCGTGAATATCCTGGAATGTCTTCTCGGGAAGAGACCAGAGGGAAATTCTACGTTGTGTATCAAGGCTGCGACAACGGGGCGAGAGCGAGGTCTCTGAGGAGAAGACGTACTCGAGCCCGGAAAATGGAAGCGTGGCAAGGGCGGGATCACGATTCGGTGTGGTTCGCTGCTACTGATTTCGCCGAGGACGGACGAGAGAATCCCGGGGATCCTACCATACGATGAGGTGGACGACATGCGCGCGAAATAAAGAAGATGATCGAAAGGATGACGAGAATGGCACGTCTTGCTTGCGGAATGTATTCCTGCTATTGCATTATAAATATCTACGAGGAGGGGACGCATCCCGCCTCACATCGACCATCGCGATTTCATTCGGCCTTCTCGCACGGTCTCGCTTCTCGGTGAAAGCGATATTCTCTTTGGAAGAGATACGGATCGTCGGACCGGAGGAGTCGGAGGGTTCAGTGAAGATTCCAGCGCCGATCGGATCCGTCTTGGTCTTGAAAGGAAATGGAGCGATTTAGCTAAGACACTTGCATCCGGGAGTCGGATATGAAAGAGTCTCGGTCACTTTCGGGAGAATGGACATAGACAAAGCACCATACTACTACGAGCCGGACCCGGAGCTTGGAGGGACTTCGTCCGTTACCGTTGTGACATAGCCGTACCTTTTGGCGTATGCAAGGGAACTCTTGTTCCGGAGCGTAGCCTGATAGGTTGGCTTGTTCACGTGAAGACTTTAGAAAACAGATATCTACCGTTTTGTGCTCGGCTGCAGGTACGGCGTACAGTGTTTCAGTTCACTTTCAGATGTACCGCAGATATTTTGGGTGTGCTTTTCAGCAAGACATCGGTTGTACCAAATTTTGGATCAGAATCAATGAAATGTTATAACTTACGCAAGTCGAATACTTGTGTTGGAATATACTTCCAGTTGCGCTACGAATGAAAAGACGCATGACCACGCGTTGGTCGAAATTACAACGAACAAACAACGAAACAAAAATGTAATAAAAAAATGAAATGAGAAAACAAGTAAAAATGCGAAAAATTGAAACAAAAGTTGCAATGTTAAGAAAACTTAAAATAAAGATTAAAATAATGAAATTTAAAGTGAAATTCGAGTTCCGCGTCTCTCGTGTTCGATTCCCGGGAATTCTGCGTACTCTTCGCAAACTTCGCGAGTTTTATGCTCACTGCATAAATTCTGCAGTAAATCTTTGCAAATTCTCTGCATAAATCTTTGCAAATTCTGCATAAATTCCAGTAAATTCTCGCGATTTCCATAAATTTCGGGGTCGGTGCGGGGTCGTCCGATTCTTTTCTATGACTTTCCGTAAATTTCATAAATTCGAAGTCGGTGCGGAGTCGTCAGGTCCTTTTCCGCAATCTTAGTAAATTTATAAATTCGGGGTCGGTGCGGGGTCGTCCGGTCCTTTTTTCCATAGTCCAGAATTTCCATAAATTCCGAGGTCGGTGCGGGGTCGTCAGGTTCCTTTTCAGTAATCTTCGTAAATTTTCATAAATTTCGGGGGTCGGTGCGAGTCGTCAGATTCTTTTCCGTAATCTTCGTAAATTTCCATAAATTCCGGGGTCGGTGCGGGGTCGTCGAGTCCTTTTTTCCGCATATTCGTAAATTTCCATAAATTCGGGGTCGGTGCGGGGTCGTCGATTCATTTTTCCGCACTTTCGTAAATTTCCATAAATTCCGGGGTCGGTGCGGGGTCGTCGGATTCCTTTTTCCGCACTTTCGTAAATTTCATAAATTCGAGGGTCGGTGCGGGGTCGTGCGATTCCTTTTTGCATTTTCCGTAGAATTTCCATAAACTTCCGGGTCGGTGCGAGGTCGTCCGGTCCTTTCTCACTTCCACCTAAATCGAAATTCTTCTCCGAAATTAAAGTCAAAATTAAAACCCGAAATCGAAATTTGAAATTGAAACTAAAATTAAAACTCAAATTGAAATTGAAATTGAAAGAAAACAAAGTAAATTGAATCACATTTGAAATTTGAAACCTGAGCTTTAAGTCGCGGCTCTCTTGATTGAGAGTTCCCCTCTTTTCCCCAGCGGAAACTACTCACTCTCTTTTCTTTTCATTCTCGCGGCATTGTCCTAGTATTTTATTTAGGCGAGCTTTGTGTTGGTTGTTGATCGTCTTCGGTGAGGGGTCCATTTTGTTGACCTCATTCTTTGTCGAGGTTTAGTTTTCCTCCTAAGATTTAGGGTTCTAGCTTTAGGAACTTCC
The DNA here is from genome assembly GCA_022702705.1 of Papilionanthe hookeriana x Papilionanthe teres. Classification (NCBI taxonomy): domain Eukaryota; kingdom Viridiplantae; phylum Streptophyta; class Magnoliopsida; order Asparagales; family Orchidaceae; genus Papilionanthe; species Papilionanthe hookeriana x Papilionanthe teres. The sequence continues at coordinate 5,042 of JAKZJZ010002709.1, read as the reverse complement.
CTAGACGATCTTAGATTCCTAAGCCTTGGACCCACCTCGTTTTAGAATACTCGAAACCGGTTCGGCATTCTTTTGGAGTCCCGGACGGAGTCTCCGACCTCTAGCTCACGGCGGAGTAGGTTGGAACCAGCGTTAGGATTCCAAATCGAGTTCCTATGGTGACCACCGGACCTCAGGACTGGCCTTGTGCACATTCTCTCGCACCACCGAGCTACAGTCGCCGAGCGCGGCGCTCGACGCTTCGAGTTACTCCGTGACGGATCGAGATTGAGCGCGAACGCCGCGACGATCGACGTCGAGTCGAATTTCGAAGATGCCAGGATTTGACGCGCTTTCGACGCGGCCGTCGACGAGGTTCTCCGAGCGACCTCGGATGACGAAACGGACTTCGCCGTTGCGTCCGGAGCGTCGTTTCCACCCAAAAATCGATATTTAATTTGCGACGATCGCTCGTCGGAGCGGAAATTGCGATTTGGGGCTTATTTTAATAAAATTAATTATATATATATATATATATATTATATTTTAAACTTTTTTTCTATCTAAGCCCTAATCCCTCCCATTCGATTGGTGGCTCTCTCTCTCTCGCTCGTTCGATCGAGCTTCCGTTCCTTCCTTCTCCAGCGCTAGCGTGCGGCTTTCCACAGTGACCAGTTGCTCCCTCGAGCCCCGCGTGGTTCTCCCCGTGCCTCCTCGAGTGTTATCCTGCGCGAGTCGCTCGCGTGATCTCACCGCGCGTCTCTCGCCTCCCTGCCAATCTTCTCTGCGGCACTTCCCCCCATCCCCCGTCACTTCACTCGATCCGGTTGGGTTCTGTGGTAAGTCTCGGCCCTCTCCCCACTATTTAGAGCCACCGTTTTGGGCTTTCTAGGAGGCCGGCCGATTATTCTCGTGGAGGTGGGGAGAGTCTTCTCTTGGTTCGCGAGCTTGGGTTTTCCTATTCCTGGGGTGTTCTACGTTGACTTGGTAACACTCTTCTTCTCCTCTCTTCCTCTCGGTCTAGCCAGGGAGGGCTCGTGATTCTTGGCGAGTTGGTTTGGCCCTCCGCCATTTGCTTGCTGGTCAGGTGTTCTGTATGCTATGGAATGAGGTGTTTGATTGCTTGAGATGATAATTCTCGTTTTTCATGCTTTAAATGGCGTACTTGTGTAGTCTTGCATATAGATTGGAGGTGATTTCTTTTCTATGCTTATAGTGAAAGAAAATGGAGGTATAACTTAGTATGCTGCTTCAAATGATAGTCCCTCCTCTTTTCTTTCTAATGACATGCTAGCACGTTATTATAATTTCGTTTGGTGGGGGATTCACTTGAGCCTTGTAAAAACGTGGACCTCATTTCTGGCTTCCTTACAGCTTTTCCTTATCAAAAGGCATGTTATGGAGAAATTTACTTTTAAGTCGCAGAAGAGTTATGCTTATTCTTATCTCGAAATATATGGTGGCCTACTATTTTGATGCATTAAGAGTCGCAGAATGTCTCATTCTCTTCGAAGTGGTGCGGTTTTGCTTTCTGTATTCGGTTTTGGTTTCTCCTGTATTCGGTTTAGCATGGCATGCTCGGTTCAGTTTCGTCTTGCTCTTCACAGCTTAGCCCCATCGCACATGAGGGCTCGTTTTCCGATTTCGTCTTTGCTCTTGCAGCTAGCCGCATGCACATGAGGGGCTCGTTTTGTTGCTTTGCTCTTGCAGTTATCTCGATTTTACGTTTTCTTGCTCTGCAATGTTGCTCCTTTGCTCTTGGTTTGGGGGCTCGTTTTTTCATTGTCTTTGCTCTTGCGGCTACCTCATCGCTCTTAGTTTGGGGCTCGTTTTACGTTTCTGTTGCTCTTGCGGCTAACCCCATCGTACTAGAAGGGGCTCGGTTTTGTTCCGTTTTTCTGCCTTTGGTGGGCTAGCTCCCATTACGCTTAGAGGGGCTCGGTTTTGGTTCTGTTGTTCCTGCAGCTTCCCGGTCTGCGCTACTCGAGCCGGCTCGGGTTTGGGTCTTTACCTGGGCTCGGTTTGTGCTTCTTTGGCATGTAGGTGGCTGAATTGCTTGGTTGCCTATGGATTTCATCCCCATGTATTTGTGGTGAACTCGAATTAGTATGGATAGTTTGCTGAGGCTTGGTGCGTTCTCATTTGTGGTATGATGAATCGTGGGGAGACTCTACTTTCTTCTCTTTGTCGGGCCTCGGCGCGTGAGCTTATGGTGGTAGCTTGCAGTTCACGGGGCTTTAGTCGCCTCCTCACATTGTGCCTTCGTGCCGCGAGCCTCTGTCCCTTCATAGCCACGGCCGAGAGTCTTATTCAGGTGGATTGCTGTGATGGTGGCTTTGCTCTTTGCTTCACTGTGCTCATGGAATCGATTTATTGAATTTGGAAGAGCTTCACCAACTTACTTGCGTGAAATAAATCGAGCACGATATGCGAATCTTGCTGGAGGATTTATTCGGTGAAATCGATCCTCTAGTTTGTTGGAGCGTCGACATTCTCTTCTTATGTATTAAAAGATTACTTGAGTTCTCTGATGCTATAAGCCGAGTCCCGAGCCGTAGCAGAGACGTCTGCAAGGGAAGTCGTGTTTCGGGAATTCAAAATCGCGTGGCTCCGGAGTCCGGGGCCGAGCGATGGGCTTTCTTTTTATGTTTTTCGTGATTTTTCTGAGTTATTGTGGGAAGGAGTGCGTTCCGAGTCTAGCTACCCGCCTCGAGAGCGTCGAGTGCGCTCGTCCTTTGCTCGGGACGTGAGGGTTGGTCGGGAGTCAGGGTGACTGCGTGTTTTCCGTTATTGAAGTCGACTCACTCTTTCGAATTGTGTTAAGTCGACGCTGTTCCGTCCTCCTTTCTTGGCCTCTCGTCACTGGGACTCCTCGTGTTCTCGCTTAGCACGCACCTACGGGGACGTGTAGTGTGCGCATCAGCTCCTTCTAGGTTATATGTGGGGCGCAGCTGTAATTCGTCGTGCTGGTACAAGGGACATCGATGGGCACTACAAAGCGAGAAAAATGTACGAGATCATAGATGGGGCCGCTGACTCGCAGGACTCCAGTAGAGTAGAGCGGAATCGCGGAGCCATTCCGGCCGTCACCTTGAGGTTCCTACTGCAGACAGATTCTAATGTTCGTAGGTCTATTCACAATGGAGTCAGTACCGGCGCTGATTTGAAATGTTTTAAAACAAAAAAATAGATATATTTGAAAAATCGAAATTACGCTCACTTCTACACAATTCTACTTACCTACGGCTTTTACTTGCATACGAACTAAAATGAAATGTGCGAAAATTTATAAGGTCCAGTTAGGCTATTCAGTCGGATTATGGTAACGCCTGTGAGAAAGTCGGTGCAATGTAGTCGACTCAAGTCCGGATATTCGCACAGCTACTTCAACGCAACTAAGCAATTGCTTCTGAGTCTTTCTTTCAGGAGACATGAAGCTTTTCTTGTGTTCGTCATGAGTTTAGCTGAGTCGTCTGTGAACTTTCTCAGCTGCTTTTCGTAGTTTTATTCTGCTTTGTTTCATTTTCGTTTGTAGAACTTCTCGGAGTTTTCCACGGACGTTTCTTTCTTTCTTTCCGACTTTCTTGGTTTTCTTCTGTGATTTCCTCCATTTCTGCGTTCCTTAGTTTTTCTTGTTGAGGTTTTCGTAGGACTTTCTTTTCTTGTGCTCTGCATATGTATGCTTTGTTTTTAGGTTGTGTTGCTTTCGTTACTATCTCTTGCTCTTTTAGCCTTAAGAATTACTTGCTGAGGAAATAAAAAAATATATGTCATCAAACATGTAACTTATTGTGAGGATGAGGATCATGGCATCTGATACTTTAATCGATGATCTTTTTAGCGTGTTCTATTTTCAAGATGTACTCACTTTTAGTACTGAGAATTTTTGCTGTTACGTATCTTTGCGTGGATGTTTACGACTTACTCATGTACTGTCTCTGCATGCACGTTTACGTTACGTCTTTCTCGCTTCCAGCATGTTTCTCGTTATAGCATGTTACTTTCCGTAGCTTAGCATGCTCGTGATTGCTTTCTTTCTTTTCTTCTTTCGTGCCGCGATTCTGTAGCTCGCACTATGATAAAAATAAATGACTTACGTGCTCACTTTAAACACTTTAAGACTCGGCCCCAAGGTCACTCTTCTGACGTGGAGCTCGGAAAGGCAATGGTAAACGCTCGCCAATCTTCGCAATGACAAACCTATTATCGACATCAATAGAAACCATCCTTTAACAAATATACAAGCCTCAGGATTCGAGTGTCAGACTAGTCTCCGACATGCGCCTCACCTCTTCTTTGAGCCTTTGCCGTGATCCTCACCTGTGCGATATATTCCCTCAACTCGCTTGAGTTTCGAGGTTGTCGTCGATACGACGTAGCCCTCCTACTTCCGAATTAGTTGCATAATCGGACGTTATGCAAAGGTAATCACATAATTAATTTGCGTGATTGAAATTAAAATAAATCTCTTCCAAAATTAATAGCAGCCATGGGATGATGCACGGACGTCGCCGAGGTTCTCACTCGAGATCCGTGACATCCTGCACTTACTCTCTTTGACTCCAAGAAATAATTGTTACACTCGCGTCTTTCACACTATTGGATTCATACTACTAAATTTCGTTGAAAACTCATACCTTTGAATCAGTGAAGATAGAACACCCGATCTAAATCGAGGGTTCTCACCAGTGAGCTCGGTTGTTTGAGATGGTGCTTATAGGTGCTTCGTTTCATAGGGAGTTTTAAGGCGCGAGATAATATAAGCACTGTTTAATTATTTTGTATTAAATAGGGGAATTTATCGATCTACATAAAGGTTCGCTGACCGAACGGATGTCGTAAATTTTGTGGTTTATTTGATCGAGCGATATTAGTCGAGGTAGTTATTGTGCCTGGATACAGATGCGTTCACTCGCGATATTACGCTCGTTCGTTAAACTGACTTAACGAATGAGATCCGTCAGCTTACTCGATCTAATATTTTAAAATTTAAAAAATCTTATTTTAAATTAATATATATATATATACGTTAAATTAAAATCTCAAAGATCACAGACTTTAAG
>JAKZJZ010002708.1:0-14071 GCA_022702705.1 Papilionanthe hookeriana x Papilionanthe teres | reverse complement strand
GTCTATACGTACGACAAACTACAAACTTTAAATAATATAACATAATCGTCCACTTCATCAATTACTTGACAAGTGGATAAGAATCGTCCACCTAAAATTTTCTTTGCTAAATTTCTAAATTAACGTCAGCTTTGACGTACGCGGATGATCATTGCCGCTTCTTCGAATCCCTTGTGAATAATTAAGTTAAGTCTACCCCGACCTGAATGTTTATGGTTTTTCTTCGATTTCTCGTACGTTTCCTACGATTTTCTTCGAGTTTTTCATAGGTCACTCGTAATTTTCTTCGATTTTCCACGTGATATGTTGTTATTTGTTCTTTTTACATAAATGCACAATTGTTTTGTCCGTTAAATTCTGTTATACTTGTTTATTTATATATGCAATGCAAACTTTTGCAGCAGCAGCAACCACGTACACATGTTTATTTTATTTATTTTACTTTATATTGTCTTTTCCTTTACCATACATTTTATTATTTATTTCCTTTTATTGTACCCTCTACCGCATTTCTTTACCGCGTTGTTATAGTTCATTTATTCCTATACTTGCTTATAAAATTCGTAAAACCTTTAGGATATAGTGTGATTTAAGAGATATACAGCAGCAAGTCACCAACTAACAATATTCCATGCTCACATATAAGACACTAAATCTAAAACTGCTACTACATGGGGCATGGAGTAAGTCTTCGTGGGCAGCACGACCATGACGTAGCGGATGAAGCATGACGATCTGCAGCAACAAAACAAGTCCACATTAGTTAAACTTTTATGTATAATAAATAACACAACTCATAGGACTTCGAGGTAATTTGCTTAACGCAACATAAATCCTTACATTGTCTTTCAGGCTTTTGCACAACACTGTTGTGCAATATAAGTCATAATACTTTTATGATTCCGAGATTGTCGTGCAAAGACGGTATAAATCCTCCTATCTTTCTATACTATTTACACAATCGGATATCGTGTCAATGAAATTCCTAAATTCTAAAATAAATTGCAAGATTAAACAATAAATAACATTCATTTCAAAAACATAAAGCCAAACAAAAGGATATATGAGAATTTTGTGACATCCCCTACTTCTTCACTCATTTGGCCTCCTGAAAAATAACTGCTCATATTTTGAGCCACTCACTTTTGACTTTCTTGTATCCTACCTTGAACACCGGAACTTTGAAATCTGAAGATAGAACCACTGATCTTAATCGAGAGTTTTCCTAAGTGATTTCGGTCATTTGAGATGTAATTAACTATAGGAGCTTGTCAGTATAAAAAATTAATAACCCAGATAAAATAAACTCTATCTAATCCTTATATAGGCAGGGGAACTTGTCGGTCATACATAAAAGGTTTCACAGGTTAAACGGATGTCACAAACTCTTTAGTTTATGTGGTTAAACCTACTTACAAGTGGTATGTTTATCATTCGTGATAATGTAGATAGTTGTAGTATTGCACTCACCTATCCAAACTACCAAATATATGAGACCTGCTCGATCTCGTCATTTTTCGAAAATTAAAATACTATTTTTTTCAAAATCACAACCAACCACATATATATTATATATTAAATTTAATTTAAATTTAAATGATTTTCCATAACTCCGACTGACACCCACATGAACGAAGATCCTTTTTCTTCCTCCTCTGCATGAGCACAGCGTTGAAGTCGTTCAACCCCTTCCTTCCTCCTCTTTGGTTGCAGTTCAATCCACCATCACACAGGCACGACACCGCCTCCTCCCACTACACATGAGTACAATGTTGTTTCCTCTTTTGGCTAGGGCCTAGCATCGAAAGACTCGACTAACCATCCCGCACACACACAAGGTTTGCTCCACTACTTCCTCCTCCGTCCTTTCTCCTTCCTCTTGACGAAGCCGCATACTCCTTTCTTTGGCTTCTTCTTCTCCTCCTCTCATTTTCACTCTCAGACAAGCCGCTCTGTCAGACAATGTGTCGGATGTGAAGATCCTTTACGAAGCCGCAAATTAGGGCTAGAAACGACACCACCTCCGTTCTTTCCTCTCTGATTTCTTCTTCACCCACTCTCTTTCTCGTTCGCTCGTTCTCTAAAGGCTACGAGTCAAAGGACCGCAAAAAGCCCCCTCTCGACTTTAATAATCAAACCGTTCGACGGTTATTTTGAATCGATAAATCGTATTTCATATTATTATTATTATTATTATTATATATTTTTTATATTTCAGAAATTACATTTGCGGTACTTAAACTCACAGAAAACAATTAACCGGATGTATGCACATTGGATTCTCTTTTATGAAAATTCAGCCTTGAATTAAAACATAATCCGAATAAAAAAATCTTGTTGTTGATGCACTTAGCCGTAGATCCAATATTCTCACCAACATGCAAGCCAAAATCACTAGTGTTGAATTCATTAAAGACCTTTAAGACCGTGATCATGACTTTGATGAAATCTAGAAGCAATTGACTCGATTTTACGGCATTAAAGATTATTCACTACAGCATGGATTTCTATTCAAAGGTTATCATTTGTGCATTCAGGATACTTCATTGAGAGCTCAACTCATCAAGGAGATTTATGTCGATTGTCTAGAAACACGTGTTGATCAAGAGAAAACTCTTTCCCAGTTCAAAGATGACTTCTTCTGGCCACACATTCAACAAGATGTTATCACGTTTGTGGCAAAATGCCCCAGATGTCAAAAAAAGGAAACAACCCAAAATTTCGAGTTATACATGTTGCTGTCCATTCCCAACTTATATTAGGAAGATATTAGCTTGGAATTCATCGTGGGACTTTCCAAGACCAAGAAGGGCTCCAATTCCATTATAATGGTTATTGCAAGGTTTTCCAAAATGGTGCAGCTCCTTGCTTGCAAGAAAGCCTTTAATGCCATTCATATCAAACGCATATTCTTTCATGAAGCTATTCCCTTTCATGGCATTCCTCACAATCTTACTTCAAATCGTAATGTTAAATTTGCCAGCAATTCCTTCATTCCAAATGCTGAAATTCCTTGCTTGCAAGATAACCTTTGATGCCAGTCATATCCAATGCATATTCTTTCATGAAGTTGTTCACCTTCATGGCATACCTCACAGTCTTACTTTCATTATAGTGGTTATTGACAAGTTTTCTAGAATAGTGCAATTCGTTGCTTGCAAGAAAACCTTTAACGCCATACATATCAAGCGCATATTCATTCATGAAGTTGTTCCCCTTCATGACATTCCTCAGAATATTACTTCAAATCGAAATGTTAAATTTGCCAGCTCCTTCTAGAGTGTGGTGTGGAAGCATTTAACAACCTCATTGCAACTGAGCATAGCTTAACACCCACAAACAGATGAAAAAATGAAGGTTTTCAATTGCACCAATGAAAATATATTAAGTTTTTCAGTACAGAGCCATCCAAGCCAGTGGGAGGAAGTATTTAGACAAGCCTAGCTCGCCTGCACTTCCATGGACAATAGATCGACTGGTCAAGATCCATTTAGCATTGTGTACACCAAGGTACCTAATCACATCATTGATGTGGTTGTTCTACTCAAATGCGAGGGTAAATTAGCAGTTTATATGGCTAACAATAGTATATAAATGCTGTGAAATGTCTGCTCCAGCTTAGCAGTTGCCATTGATGATTACCAAGATTATGAAAACTACATCAACCATTGAACTAGAAGAAGAAGAAGAAATTCAATGTTCAAAGATCTAGATTGAACCGGTGGTTAAACCAAATGACTTAATAGATATTATAATTATTTAATATGACAAAAAGCATATATTTGTTAAATATATAGCAGAAAAAACAGTGTGTACCAGTTTAACTATCAGAACTTTGTCATAGCGGATGTCTGAAAGCTTTTCTCTTAGTTCTTCTGCTAAAATGAACTGCTTACCACCGGAATAGCCACCATGGCCACCAACAGCAGTTACCATGTGCCCATGAGACAGCAGCTTACATCTCCCGCAGAGTATTTTTCTGAGTTGGTGATGCCTCTTTTTCTGTCACATGTTTGATAAATAAAATTATAAACCAGTTAAGAAAACAAATCTATTCAAGGAAACAAACTTCGCAATTAGACAAGGTGAAGCAACCACTAAACTAGCAACAAAATAACGATTGGAGCAGACAGTATCATTTGACAATTTACATTAACAGCAGAAAAGGACAGAGCATTGACACTTTGTTTCTCTCGAGAACAAAACCATATAAATCAGGCATCAATATTCCATCAATACTTGATCTTCAACCCTTTGAGATCATAACATGGGAACGGAAAAATTGGTTGTGCTACCATTATTACTGTTGGAGTAGAATAGTGATTCTAAGACCGAGTCCATGCCCAAACAGGACTTCCCCCATATCCTTAATATTAAAGTTCAAAGCACCGCGTGGAAAACATCAAAATCTGGTGTCAATTCCGAGGCTGCAAGAAGGAGGAGAGACAAGTCTTAATCCTTATATTATAGGGGGGAAGTCTAATACATGACTCCACCTTATATAATCCTGTGAATGTGATTAGCAACAGAGTAGAATTTTTCTCCTTCTTTGAATTGTGATAAAAAAAATCTTTTATGACTCATTTTTTGGAGAATTAAAACCAAGGTAGAGCCACCTAGGTTGGGACTTCAACGAGACGCCTAAGATATTATGTCCTAAAAACAAAAATTCTAGAATCTGCCATGAATAGATTCCAATACTATTGCCTCTCTCCTAAATAAACCAATAAGATAACGATCCGATCCACTCCAATACGTGAGAAATGGATTAAACTCAAACCAAAATTATTTGAATTTCATGCACTGCGTCCATTCCCTCGCCAATCAACCATGGTGTCTGCAATTCAATCCCAACACCGCGCTTTCTCTACAACAAAACAACGTGAGCTAAATAAACCTAGCAAGGCGCCCACAGTGTAACCACTCAAATCGGCAACCTGGATGAGCACACGAAACGATCAAAAGAAAATGGACAAAACACAGAAAGCTCACTAGCTCAAATATCTCGGGATCAACATAGCCTGGCGCATCCACCACCTCCGTCTGTAGCGGAGCACCGCATCCATAGCAGCAAGCCGCTGCGGACGACGGCAAACCCTTCCCCCTTCTACTCTTGTTCTTCTCCTTGGAACCGCTCTGCTTCAGGACATGTCTGGCCGTCGCCCTAGCGCGCTGGTACTCGAGGAAACGCTCGCCAGGGCTTGGAGCAGCGGCGCCGGTTCCCTCCGGCTCAACGACGGAATGAGCGATGGGGGGTGACTCCACAGTCTCCACCGCAGGCGGCCTGCGTGAGGCCTGACATACGATCGGCTCCGTAGAAAAAGTACCTAGCAGCGCTCTCATGAAGGGTGCAGGGCAGCGGCTTTGGGGATTGTGGGGTAAGAATATCGACGGGAGGGAAGAAAGGGCTCCCGGCAAGCTGAATACTGGACTGGGCGCCATTAGCTCCTCGATTCCTTAAAGACGAGCGGCTTTCATAAGTGATGATGTTTTCTCTTGCCCGAATAATATATTTAAATGCATAAATTAAATTCATTTTAATTTAAATATTTAAGTGTTGTTTGGAGAGGTGCATACGAACCGAACAACAAAAAGAGTTAGTGTTCTTGTTTGAAATGTTCGAACACATCACTATTTGTGTTTGGTTCGTTTAACAAAACGAACGAATCGAACACGAACTTCTTGGAGAATCGAACACGAACTGTTCGCAAACAATGAGTTTGTTTGACAGCCCTAATTGTTTGTATCACTTTTATTATTATTATTATTATTATTTTAATTCTATGAATTATAATATATTTGATTATTTTTTAAAAATATTCAAATTTATTTTTAAATATTTTATGTGCATGCAAAACATATATTAAATAAAAATGTTTTTAAAATAAAAGAACTTTAAATTAAAATAATAAATAAATAATATCCCAACAAATTAATAGCTTCTGAATTTTTGAACATTCTACATACATACAACAAAATTCTTATAGCTTTAATATTGTCAGTGAGCATTATGTATATTTAATTGGAATGTAAATAATTTTTTTAAAATTTTTTCTTAAGTATTTAAATGATCAATTTTATTGATATTTATTTATTTATGTTATAAAGTCATGAGGAAAAACTTTTTTTAAAACTTATTTATTATTTTAATTTATTAGATTAAATGATCCTTTTATTTTTATTTAATTATTAATATGTATTTATTAATTTATTTGATAATCCAACAATTATGATATTAAATTATTTACTCACATATTAATAATATGAGAGTTTCTATAATAATTTGATTAATATACATCATCCATATATAAGAAAAGTTTGTAATGGGCAATTTTAATAAGTTTAACTTAGGGAGGGGGGTTATTAGGGCTCAAACATAACTGATGCATAAAAAAATATGTTTAATAACATCCAGAGTAAAATAGGAAAAGTACTTTAAAAAAAATTTAGATAAAAAATAACACAGGAATGACACAAAATGAAAGCATATAGAGGATATCTCCAAAAGATCCAAAAACTCAACAGAATTTCTCCTATAGTTCGCTTCATCCTGAATATTTTATCTAGAGGATGCAGACTCGCAAGCTTCAAGCCAAGAGTCGGATAATATTAATAGGATAGATAGCTCTGTTGTTGTGGTGATATAACAAAAACATGAACAATCAAAGAAAACATTTTCAAAGAGATCAGATAAAATTAAACAAACCTAAGAATTAGTAATATAAACCAATTCATAGCATAAATGACCAGATTTAAAAACCACGAGACATTGACAAAAGTGTGTCCATATAGGCCAAATTGATTAATATATGTCATTATAGCCAACTGAAAATACCAAATTAGAGTATTAGCTTAGAGAGATTATGAAATATCATATAAGTGCATATCAAAACACAATTGAGCATCGATAGAGAGAGGGGTTTATCAAGTCAATCCAAATAAACTAAAAAAATGACTGAACATGTGTGAATAGCATTTGTAACCAATCAGATATAATGAAGAAAAGAAAATATACATATAATAACAATAAATTTTTTTAATATGATTGTGAACTTGTTCTTTAAACGTTCACTTTGTGCTTTTTGATCTAATGATCGAATAAATACTTAGGGTAAGCACATCAGTAGGGGAAGTCAAACTCTTTCAAATTATTGTATTCATTTTGATCAAATTTTGATAAGTAGCAATATGAACAGACAACAAATAATGTCTCTTAAGAATTTTAGTTGTAGATGTATCATTATTATTAAAAACTTGCAATATATTGTATTTAGTAGTGAAGAAATTTTCATTATTTGTAAGTTATTTCAACAAATCTTTTGAATCTGGACATTCAAAAAAAAAGAACTTGTGTTTCTCTGAAAGAAAATAAAAAATACAATTATAAGTACTATGAACGCCTCTAGCATTAAGAACGCCTCTAGCATTAAGAACGCTATTAGTTTTGAGCCCAATAATTTATTTTTCAAATAGTAAGTGATATATAATTGAATATCCTTTAAATCATATATAATTTCTCCAATTAACTTTCGACAAATTATCGTAAACAATAAAGTAAACACGTTCGTGGGCACAAATGATCAATACCTATCTAAAGGCACTATTTGTGTTTAGCATCATCAAGAAATTTTTAAAATCATTGGGTATGTTGGTTGATATAAACTGGTAATGAAGATAACTTCAAATAGTACTTTTAATGAGTTACAGTCTACCACTAGCAAGTAGTAGCTTTAGTTTCCAACCTAAAAGATAATAGTACAGTCTATCCATAAATTTATGATAATCCATAGTAATAAGTTTGTTAGTTTTAATATATGCACCTATGTAGTCCTAAGATAAAATTTTGTATTTAAAACGTCTGACATCACATATTTACTGTTGTGAAGTAAGGATCACACGCCAAAAGAAGATGACAAATTTAGATGTTTGAGCACATATTAAATGCTCTGTTAAAAACGTTAAGAATGTCATTATGATCATTTATAAACTAGATATCATTTTTTTCAAAAACAATAAAGGTGTCAGCATAAATAAGGTAGGAGTTATATTTGTCATAATTGTTATAAGAATCCTTAATTGAGGAAATAACATCTTCAATAATGTATATAAATAAGTTGATGAGGGGCAAACATTGACTTAAACTATGAGAGAGAGAGAAAAAATAACATTTAATTTATTTATTAAGAATAACGAAGAACTAAACATATTCAGTGCAAAATTTTATTCATTTAATGAAATATGAGAAAACACATACACACCACACTTAGTAAATACATTGCATTATTAGAAAAAGTTCAGCATCAACAGATTGGTCACAAGCATTGCTATTGAGCAAAGTAGAGAAAAATGAAATGACTATAACACTAATCTCATTTTGATAATATAATGATTATAAATAATGTGGTATTTGATATTGTAAGAATTATTTTTTACTTTAATTTTTTATGATAATATGGTGTTATATCCACATTTACATAGCCAAACACACTTAATATTTTACTCGATCCACCTGTATTCACAAGACACCACTAGCATTTAATTCCTTTGAATAAAAGACGCTCTGACACGATTCAAGATTGAGAGAATTTCTCTTCAACTGAATAAAAATGATTTTCGATCGAGCCTTGTGGTCAAAATAGCAGATGGTGGAGTTATAAAGGAACACCAATTCTAATATAACATAGTTATTTTAATATTCTTAAATAAATTATAAGGAAAAAAAATAGGATCATTAGCCTTGGAATGACTCTAAGCATAAGCCAAGTGGGATACGTCCCATTGGGACTGCGCTTAACCCCATAACAGACACCTACACGCTAATCTCTAGTTATGGATAGTCTACGTAAGTATTCTTTTGCAGATATCGGTCTAAGATGCCTTCGCCCGATCTTGTGAAAGACATATAGGAGCTAAGCAAAAAAAAAAAAAGACAAAAATTGGAAGAGTGAAATTAAGCAGAGGGTATTAAGAGATACTAATTCTTGAGTCATATTGTGATCATGCAACAAATCAATAATAACATGATAAGAATAAGGATGAGAAGCAATCATCCTATTAAGTTGGACATTTATAGAGGATTCAACACCACGGGTAGTGCTAATAGCTTAAATATTATGGTACGGAGCAAGTCGATGTGAAGGTTGTAATGTTGGGTTGGGAGTGGATGAGTGGGGTTTATTTTTGCTTTGAAAGTTATCAATGGCCAATATGTGTTAAATTTTCCATCAAACTCATTAATCAGATTGAGAATGGTGCCACAGATAAATTCATATATTATACAGTTAAAAAATATGAGCTATATGCTAGATTTTATAAATAAGGGTCTGTTTGAGGCATTTGCAGCTTATTAATAATACTTGATAAGTTGATTAAAAATAATCTGTTGATAAGTTATGTGTGGTGGCTATTATAAAATTTTATTTTTTATAGAAAAATTAGACCGCAGCTAAAAAACTGTCACCGCAACTAGATAGATATAATATTAAAAAATTATTTTTTACATTTAAAAAACTCATAAACTGTCAAAATAAGTTTACCGAACAACACCAAATAATCTGCCAATGGGACCCTAAGATTGTTCGGGGTGCCACGTATGTAAAGATCGATCATTGACTAGAGTACACGATCATCAGCTGATCGCATTTCACAAAAACCCTAGCAGGCAACAATGGTTTCTCTTCTACCAACGAATAACCTTTTCCCTGCTTCATCCTTTAACCGTCTCCCTCCATCCTCATATTCACCGTCCCTACCTTCATCGCCGACGAAAACCCTACCGACTCCCTCCTCTGCCCGCTACCGCTCAGTCGGGGCCCATGCCGCCCTCCAGTGGAACCGCAAGCCACAGCTCGCTGGTGAGACCCCGCGCGTGGTCGTAATCACGTCCGGCAAGGGGGGCGTCGGCAAGACCACAACCACAGCAAATATTGGCCTCTCCCTGGCCCGCCTCGGCTTCTCTGTCGTGGCCATTGACGCCGATGTCGGCCTCCGCAACCTCGACCTCCTCCTCGGACTAGAAAATCGCGTGAACTACACAGCTGTCGAGGTCCTCAACGGCGACTGCCGTCTCGACCAGGCTCTCGTCCGCGACAAGCGCTGGCCCTCGCTTGAGCTCCTCTGCATATCCAAACCCCGGTACAAACTACCCCTCTCCTTCGGCTCCAAGGCAATTACTTGGCTCGTGGACGCCCTCCGCTCGCGCACCGACGGACACCCGGATTTTGTACTCATAGACTGCCCTGCTGGCATTGATGCTGGTTTCATTACCGCAATTGCCCCCGCCGACGAAGCCGTCCTCGTTACGACTCCCGATATTACCGCTCTCCGCGACGCCGATCGCGTCACCGGTCTTCTTGAGTGCGACGGCATTAGGGACATTAAGATGATTGTCAATCGAGTGAGGACGGACCTCATTCGCGGTGAGGACATGATGTCAGTGCTTGACGTACAGGAAATGCTCGGCCTTCCATTGCTCGGAGTCATACCAGAGGACGCCGAGGTTATCAAGAGTACCAATAGAGGCCTTCCTTTAGTGTTGAACAAGCCCCCGGCACTGGCAGGCCTGGCATTCGAGCAGGCTGCTTGGAGGCTCGTGGAGCAGGACAGTATGACGGCTGTGATGGTAGAGGAGGAGCCTAAAAAGCGTGGTTTCTTCTCCTTTTTTGGAGGATGAAGGTGAACGCTCGCTGCTGGTTCATTTAGTGCTGCTGCTGATTTTTAGAGGTGTCACTGATTATCTTAATTCTTTTTGTACCTTTTTTATTAAACTGTTAATGTGATAGTTCTGAGTTTTGCCTAGAGTTGCAGAGCTTTTTTGCCTTTTTTTTTTCTTTTTTGGTATTTGTAAAATACATTAGAGGATCAGTTATCATATGTGAGAATGGATTTTTGTTCTATTTTCATATCTTTGGTATCGTGTACAATATTGCTTGTTCAGTTACTGTGTTTAATTTTCAGGAATGAAATTTGTGTAAGTTTTCAAGTCTTGTTCCTGGAATGACCTTGGGGAGATAAAAGTTGTCTGCAGCAAGAAGATTTACAGGTGTTATGTTTTTTTAATTGCTTGCAAGCCTGCCTTACCAGCTGAATTTTCATCTTTCTGTCATAAAAGGTATGGATATTATTTTTTCTATTTTGAGCTATAATGGTCACTTTATCATGCGACTAATGAAAGTGTCCAAATATGTGAATTGCGCTCCTAAGTCAAAATCAGTATGTCCAAGGGAAAATTGTTCCGGTATTTTAGAGCATGTAGTAACTTTTTTCAGTGTTTGGTGTATTTTTTTGAGTGCTTTTTAGAAGTTTGTATGATGTGAATAAGCTTATCATAACTAGATTTGCTACTTTGATAGCTCTAGGTGTCATACCTTAGGTCCGGAACATGGTACAATTTGACAACACTCGGGTGATGAATGAATATATGAACATATTTTGTGCTCATATAAGGCTAGAGGTTTATATACACAAAATATAAGTAACAGTAGTAAGCAAAAAATATAAATTTCATTCATTTCATTAGAGTCATTTAGTAATATAATTGGAAAAAGTCATGAAACTAACTGAAAAGAACTTATAACGTCAAATGAATAAGCAACTTCAAAAATGTCAAAAGAACTAAAATGAAATGATACATAAATCAAAATATCAAAGTGCAGCTAATGTTGAAGGGTATGTATTAGACTGTCACGTAAGGGCAATTTAATTTTTTATTAATTATTATTATGAGGTATAAATATGGCTAATATGTTTAGGGTCAGATTATGCTCTGATGAGATTTTTGTCTTGAGTCTTAGAATAGGGTTTGGGAAAGATCTCCTACTCTCAAATTGTAGGTGTTAGAGTTAGGGTTTGAGAGAGACCGTTTAATGCTGTTCTGGTTGAGTTGTTTTGTGTTATTGAAGAAAAACATTTACATTCCCCAATTTTTGCGGAAGTTCCTACCAAATTGGTATCAGGACTATAAATTTTTGGGAGATCATTGACGGCATCGCGATATATAGAGCTTTCATCTCCTGTAATAACTAATTTTTGAGAAATCAAAAAAAATTTTTGGCGAAATAAAATTATAACTAATTTTCGCACCCATCGGATTACAATCAAAATATTTTTATAAAATTCTACACTAAAAATCGATCAATTTCATATAAAGCGCCACACGTGAAAAATGAACGAACTAAGGCATATAAAATTTGAAACTTATAAGTTTTAATAAATAAATTAAACTTAATTAGTTCCTTAATCCTCCCTTAATATCACAACTTTACTGTTTCCAACCAACTAATGCTCAGATGCGCACGTTCGTATGAGACTTTCACCCCCACTCGTATGCTAGTGACACCAGCTGTACTACACAAGATGTAGCTTCTACCACCATGTATAATTACGATGCTAGATCACTAACTGCGCTGCAGAACGAGATAATATCTACACAAGTAGCAGGTATCGTAGCTCACCTCACGTACAATCGTAATGCTTACATTACTAACACATAAGGCTGACGTGATAATATCAACCAGGGGCAAGTAAGGGTCTTTTCACCCTAAACAATTGCGATGTGTAGATCGTTAACCGTTGTGTTAACGGGAGTTGACGACATTATTGACCATGGGTGTGTTAGGTTTGTTGATGGTGATTCTCACAGAGGCGTGTATGTAAAATATAAAGTAAATGTAAAGTTAAAGTTAATGCTTATAGAAGATTGGGTATGTTTTTTTAGAAAAAAGTCATTGATGCATGGATTAGCATATCAGATTGCTTATAAGTATATATATTAGAATGCTTATAAAATAAATATGAAAGACTAGCATATTACATGATTTTTTATAGACTCGCATAAATATTGTATTTTTTCCTTGGATTACTATAGTTTAGTAGAGTGATTAATCTTGGGTTATCTTTCGATAACTCACTATGTTGCTCTAATATTATTTTTAGATTTTAAATATTTGAACAAGATGAGTAGAAGATGAGTAAATGCATATAGAAGACTAGAACAACAAACGGAAATGTATCAATTTTTACGTATTAATTTTTATTGTTTCTTTTGTTAGCACTTTCTAGTATTATTTGAATATTAATTTGTTATTAATATAATTAGAATAATAGATAATTGATTTCCACCGACCGACTGTCTGTTCTCTTCTTAGTTAACTCTAAACCTCGGACCGAGTCGTGATATCTCCATCCTTTGTCTTCGACTAATTGCTTATTTTGGAAAGAAACGCCGCATTGTGGCCTCACGGTTGTCTTGATCGTGATTGAGTACTAGAATATTGTGATTTCATCGTTCCTTCACTAATCATATCACAACTCCTTGATTTTGAAAGCCGATGAGATTGTGGCGTATATTGACAATCATGATTCGACATAGGGAAAGCAAATAAGAGATTGCAGCTTACAAGGAGGACCAAAGGGTCACAATTTGTGATACCGTCACAGTTTTACGGGATTTCAGGTATGGACGTACGCATCCTTGACCTAAAATTGCAATTTGAGCAAGTTGGGAAGCCAATCATGGGATGACAGTGTACAAGAGTTCTTTCTTCGTGATCGAAAGTCTTTTTGGGAGTAATAACAACCATAATAGTAGACACTGTGTAGAAGAAATTAGAGAAAGATGTCAGTCAAGTCAGATCTAAAATGAAGAAGCGTTTCTCGTCCATGGAGGGTTAACTCACGACCCTGGAAGAAATGATGAAGACCGTAGAGTTTACACAAAATCATCTTCGCCTGTCGTAGGATCGAGCAAAGACATCAGGAACGGATGCGAGCATCATCAATCTGAAAGATTTGTGCGGCTTTAGGGCAGCATCGTTGAATTAAGTGGATTTGGGTCCGTGGGATTGAGCGAAGGAGACAAGAGCGGATTCAAGTGATAACACTTACAAGGAATAGTGCGACATACAAATGACTGGAACGAACAGAAGCAAGCTGGATTGAGCGAGTGAGTCAAGAGTGGGTTTGAGTGGCAACATCTAGAAGGAATGACGTGGGTTGTGACAACTGAAAAGAGTGGCAACAGGCGGAACAGGACACGCGATTCACGGTTGGAGAAGATCGCTTCGAAGAATTT
>JAKZJZ010002707.1:0-14072 GCA_022702705.1 Papilionanthe hookeriana x Papilionanthe teres | reverse complement strand
ATATATATAACAGTCTATTCTATAAATATTATATATAATATATCATTATATAAATAATTACATGACATTTTTATTACGAGCTAAAACGAACCAAACACGAGTGAACGAAAGAGTTATTCGTGTTCGGCTCGATTTATAATTCGAGCTTAAAAAACTTGTTTGTGTTCGGCTCGTTCTGTAAAGAACGAGCGAACACGAGTTACTTAACGAATTGAACACGAGTCGTTCACGAACAATGAAGCATTTTAGACAGTACCTAGTTGTAATCCGAAGGATCAAGTTCACTCACTTCATTTGTATTTTTCATTATTTTTATTTCAAAAAAGTTCATTGATTTAGTTATATATATATATATATATATATATATATATATATATATATATATATATATATATATATATATATATATATATATATATATATATATATGTTTATTTTTTACTTAATTTAACATTTGTTATTATTTTATTTTAAAATATTTTATTATTATTATTATTATTATTATTATTCTGAGGAGAAGCAGTAGCTTCCATGTTACATCTTAGGTCCACCCAACTACAATAAAACCCTAAAAAAGAAATGACTAGTAAGAATATGATAGCCATACCAATCATATTAAATTCCCAAAATTATAAGGAATATTTACCAACTTGTACTCTTGTATTTATTTTATTAACCATCAATCAAAGATGTGAAATCCAACCCATAAAAATACATATATTTCACAATATTATGACATGATATTTCATTTTATTTTTCACACTTAGACTTCAACAAGTTAGTTATTCTATATGTCACTTTCTTACATATTTTATCAAACAAGCTACAAACTCACATGCATTTTGCTTAGTCATGGTGTTCATATATCATTGATCCTTATATCACTTTGTCTTATAAGTTATAAATATCTAAACCTAATTTCTTCGGTGTTATGTGGAAGAAGAGATGCCACAAGTTTGAACATATGAGCCGTATGTTTCTTATAATAATCTGATAGTGAGATTATACGTCTGACTTGGGGAGGTTTCACTTTCCTAACATCAGCCAGCCCTACCAATCTCTAATAAATTATCTGAATTTGTTAGCCACATATGCCTTCTAGTGATTAACTTCACTTAAATTATGGAGATCAAAAGTCTAAAAATTATCACAATGTTTCTTTGATTGTCAGAGAATCTGTTGCATTGTGTAAGAAATTATTATCGAAGAAACTCATTGCTCGCATGTTTATAAAAAAATGTGATCGTTGTGTTCTATTTTAAAGTTCTTATTAATCTAATAATACATCAATAACAACAAACAAACAAAACCTTTATCCCACTAAGTGGGGGGAAAAATTTTTGTGTACGTAAGACGTACGCAGAATTGCGTACGTAATAGGTTTCGATGATGTTACAGTGAGGTTTTTGGGAGGGTACATAATGTTATTGGGAGGTTATTTTTTAATAATCTCACTGTAAGCCCTATTAACTTTCCTCATTACAGTGAATTACGTACGCAAATTTTTCCCCTAAGTGGGGTTGGCTACATGAATCCTTTTTCTCCACTGCGTCCTATTTAGTGTCATGTTTTCTTTTAATTCTAAAAAATTAAGATCACTTTTTATACAATATGCACAAGTCTTCCTAGTTCTACCTCTGCCTTTCTTAACATAAGTCGAATTTAAAACATCTACCCTTCTAATCGGATCATCAGATGGTCGACATTTAATGTGCCCAGTCCATCTAAGACGACTCTCTCTAATTTAAAACATATACTCTTATTAATCCAACAATCAAAATGTAAAAATAGAATCCTTTCTTTTTCCATTTTATCAACTTAATTACTTTTTATGATTTTCATTCATTATCACAAGAAAAATAAAATGGAAAAACCCCCAAACTTTGGAGCCATTATTCCATACGGAGAACGTACGCATCCGCACGCATCTCCCGCTAATACCCATCCAATACCCTCTAAACCTGTCCGACACTCTCCAATACACCATCAATACTCACCTAACAACCCAATACCCGATATCCGATACACGTCCATACCCATCAATACGCTCCAGATCCAGTCATACCCTCCAATACACAAAATCCGCACCTGGTCCGTGCACGTACTCCGCATGGAATAATTTATCCAAACTTTGGGGACCCTTTGCCAAAAAAAATTATGGCTTTATTTTGGAGGTATACCTCAAATTACTTCACATGATGCCCTATTTTTGGTATATTAGACTCTCCAAAATGCCTAGCCCATGTGACTCTCCACCTTCTCATGTTTGCCTACTTTAAAAGCATCCAAACCTAAAAGATAAAAATATTTGCAGTAATTATAATAAATAAATCTTCAACTTTTTCTTTAATTTTATGCATCATTAATATTTTAGAACTATATGAAGCATTCTTACTTTTTTTTTTTTTCAAAAAGAAAGGCCGGTGGCTATTATACGAGTCGCGATCGCGCTTCACGTGCTCTAGCTATTCAAGGACCGCCTCACTACTGTAGTAGCGGTCGTAGGGGGATTCGGACTCATGACTCGACTTATGACCTTCAAAGAAGCATTGCTCGACCAGTCGCGGTGACGCAACACACATATGAAGCATTTAGGGCTGTAAACGAGCCGAGCTTGAGCGAGCTCAGGCTTGGCTCGTGTTCGGCTCGTGTTCGGCTCGTTCGAAATTAGCTCGGCTCGAAATCGGCTCGTGTTCGAAATGGCTCGTGAAAGGTGTGTTCGTGTTCGACTCGAATTAAATATTCTTGTTCGTGTTCGGCTCGAAATTGGCTCGTTAAAATTAATTGGAAAAATATATGTCTAGTGCGGATTCGAACACTGACTAAATGAATGGAAACAAGAAGCATGTAGCACTCTACCATAACGAATTATGATTTAAACTTAAATATAAATATATATAATATATTAATATATAAATAATATATATAATAAATTATTATATAAATAATTATATGATTATTTTTTTATTTTGAGTTAATTTTCTTTAACATTTCGAGCACTACAATTTGTTCGTGTTCGGCTACGTTAGGAGCAACGAACAGACGAACACGAGCTAATTAACGAAGTGAACGCGAGTACGTTCGCGAGCAACAAGCCAAATTGCCAGCCTTAGAAGCATTCTTACTTAATTTTAATTTCTTACAGCAAAAAGAAAAGATCACCCATTTCATTAATGACACCAACGGTAATAATTATAACTTGCCGAGAGACATGCCGGCAAGCCATGTTCATACAATAATAAAAAAGGCAAAAAAAGAAGCCATGTTCAATTATTGACTTGCAAGGTTGATGTATTACTAAAATATAAATATTTTAATTCCAATTTAGGTAGAAAATTGTTTTTATTATTCTGAATTTATTTTAAGATGAATATTATATATACATTTTTTTAGAGTAAATATTGTGCTTATCTCAACATAACTTTGGATTGAGATCAAATTTAAGTGTGGCTATTCTAAATTTAATTTTTATTAAGATTTCAATTTCATAATTTTTTTGATATAATTAGTATTTCTTAGGCATTAAATATTAGCCACATCTTCTTTGGAGGGTTTACATACATGCCATTCAATTCTTATTAAATTTTGTTATCTCAAATTCGAAATTTTATACCACCGAGATCTCATCAGTTCATCTTATCTACCACTCTGTTGATCTGTTGTCTGAAATAATTCTCTCTGCTGTGACATCGAAAGACTTTTGAACCTCCCAAACTTTCTGCTCATTCGGTCGGGTTGGCGTTGACGGGATGTCGGCGTACAAAGACACCCGAAAGGAGAAAATATAGAGTTTAACGTCCACACATGTGGATGACCAACTGTCGGACAATAGTTCGGTGCACTAGTTGAGGTGGCACCCAGCCATGCCAAGCTGACGCCCGGCGGTTGATCGTCCGCATGTATATTTTCTCTCCCCAAAACTTTCATCATTTCCTCGTTCAGTTTAGCGGCGATGGGATGCCCAAAAACATCTGAAACTCTCATCTTTCTCCTCCTCCTTCAGTCTGACGTCAACAAGAACACGAAAAACTATTCGGTCCGGAGTCCGGACCACGGCCTAGCGTCCAGACTTCGCAAAGGGAGATCGAGGCCGGTAGGAGCTCGCTGAAATAAGAAATTTTTTTTTAATTTTCAGCGGCCCTACCGCCGCCAATCTCCCGTTGAGGCCGGACGCGACAATGCGCTCAGTCTCGGACCGAATAATTTTTCCAAGAACACAGGATACAAAAAAATCCGAACCTCCCAAACTCCCATCTTTCTTCTCATTTGTTTCTTCGGTTACGAAATTACGACGTACAAAGACCTCAAAAACTCTCATCCCAAACATTAAAATTTGAAGTGTTAGATATAAAATTTAATAAGAATTGGGTGGTATGTATGTAAATATCCTTCTTTTCATACTTGGAATTCACCCAATATGCTCAATGATTATAAAGTTAATTTACAAAATTAAAAAAATAATTATTACCGGATGATATAGGTCACATAAAATATAAGATAGTGGCTTATCAATAAAGTATATATTTGATTGCTTCAAGCTGAAAAGAGAAGCTATCAATTCACAAGTGGGGCCTCGAATAGTAATGTTTGGCTGTCAGTCACTAGACACACTACGTACAGATATTACGTATATATCACCCAATTTCTATGTATTTATATATCTAACACCTAAATTTTATTTTTTTTACATTTACATTATCCAAATTTTTCATGTCACATAAAAATTTTGTACGGTTTTAACTTTATAAAAAGTGATGTATACATTTTTATGCATTAAAAAAATTTGACTGTTTTTTATTTTTTGAAGAATGGCATGAGGCTATTATAAGTAGGGCTGTCAAAAAAAGTTCGATGTTCGCGATAAATTTGTGTTCGGTTTGTCAAGGAGTTCGTGTTCTATTCGTTCGATAAGTAAGCGGAACGAACACTAATATTTTTTTTTCGTTCGATAAGTTAAACGAACCAAATACGAACATTGATGTGTTCGTTCGTGTTTGAATCGTTATTGTTTGAAATATAAAATAAATTAAGATAATTATATAAAAAATTTATGATATTTTAAAAAATTAAAATTTTTTAATTATAATATATAATAAATTAATAATAAGAATATATTAATATACTATATTAGTAATATACTAATATAGATATTATATATTTATATAATATTAATATATATAATTAATATAATATATTATTTATATAAATTAATATTAGGGCTGTCAAACTGGCTCGTCGTTCGTGAACAGCTCGTGTTCGACTCGTTTGTTAAGAAATGAACACGAACAGTGAACACAAACTTATTTCAAACAAAATTTCAAACGAACACAAGCTATGTTCGTTCGTGTTTGGTTCATTTACACCACTAATTATAAGAGCTTCCAATTACCCTCATGTGTCTACATATTTGATGACCACTCTATTAGTAAGTTGGTCGAGAGAATCAACCCGTGATACGAGGAAACTATGACGCCTTTAAAGACAGTCTTTCTACTAACAATCACGACCAATGACAGCTATAACTATTATATATATATATATATATATATATATATATATATATATATATATATATATATATATATATATATACAGCTTAAATGTTAGATATGTAAACAGAGAAATAAAGTGGTAAAAAATAGTAAAATTATTCCATTTAAAAAATAAATATTTTAAATATGAATAATATTATATTTTAATAAAAAAGTATTGGTGCAAATCAATTTTGTTAATAATTTTTTTTTCTCTTAAATAAAAATAGTTGAATGATCCTATTGGGCCAAGGCTTTGTGACGCTATTTTGATTAAAAAATATAATTATTATAAATAGATAAATTATTGAAAAAAAGATGACATGGCTCATGACGCATTAATATTTTATAATAATTAAATATAGTATTTATATCGGATTAATTTTATATAAACTAGATATATGTAATATAAGTCCGAGACATAACGTCAACATGTCTTATTAAAATAATAATAAATAAAAATAATAATATTCGGTTAACTAAAATATTAATAATAAGAATGATGACTTGAGAGTAGTTAAAGATTAATTAGAAGTTTTTAATTTTGAATTAGATTAAAAAATATTATTTTAACTATTAATATTTTAGATTAACTTTTTATTAGCATAATTTTTGAAGTGGGAGCTTTCTAATTTTAATAAAAGAGAAATGAAGCATAAAAAAATATTAAAAGGACGTTGGCGAGTACCTCCCCGGGTGGGCCATACAAGTTTATTTATTTTTTATTTTGTATTTGTATTATATTTTCATAAATTCAATTTATATATTTATTTTATGTTTTTTATTTTATTTAGTAATTGAAATTTTTATATAATTTTACATCTCAAATTAAGATGTTTTAATTTAAGGATTTTATTAAACTTATTTATTTATCTCTAATTACATTTACTTTAAGTTTTTTTGCTTTCAAATCTTTTAGCTTCTAGCTAATTATTATTGCTTGACAAACATGTGACGACATGAATCTCAAAAGGATTCAACGAACATCACAAAAGTATGGTAAAGAATGACTCGTAGAAGAAAGATCAAAGATCACGTCAGCGAAAGACTAAAAGTTTCGATTGACCAACTGCTGAAACCAACCAAATGAAGGTCGTCCAAGTTGAAGATCGAAAACATCGAGTAAAGAGAATGCATCAACCCAACTCTAATGCTGACAATGTCAGCCATCTCACAAGAGCCCCGATGAGTACCAAGGCTCTCATCATAACATACTTCGCAAACACTCTAAGTGAATCTTTTGTCAAGGAGTAGGCTACCTGCCTGATTATATGGTGATACACCCTCTGCCCGGTAGCCTAACATCATCCCAACGACAAGAGTTGGTTGTCGAACCTAAGCAATCGATCGGCTAACCAAGTAGACCGAAAAACAGGTAGAAGCCCTAACTTAATGAAGTCATCCGAACGGGTGTTGCCGATCTAAGGACTTCCAACCTTAGCCAACTGAGTAATATGGTAGCCAATTATGTATAAATACCCAATCTCGCCCACATAAAAGCCGGGGCAATTATGTTATCATGCGCTTGATACCACATTGCCTATAAATAAGGGGTCATTTCTATAGTATGAGATTAATTAAACATTCTTAAAAGAACTAATTCTTTACTGTACACACACACACACACACACACAAAAATGCACACACACACACACACACACACACACACACACACACACTCTCTCTCTCTCTCTCTCTCTCTCTCTCTCTCTCTCTCTCTCTCTCTCTCTCTCGTTACGCTTTATTCTTTGGGTGTGATTTACACAACAAATTTTGAATCAAAATCCTAAAAAGTGCGGTGAGCGTGGCTCATGCCAGCAACAAGAAGAACACCACAGGAAGAAGAAACTCACCAAGGAGATGCAGTGAATGTGGAGTTCACATGGGAGTTCGTACAGTAGCATATCCAAGAATTAAGAGACTTGCTATTGTGCCAAATATTAGAGGCCATGAGAGTAGCAATAGTGGGGAAAAGGAAGTAAAACCGCCAAATGGAATCGAAGCCCAACAGTCGAAGGGCACAGTTGC
Organism: Papilionanthe hookeriana x Papilionanthe teres; assembly: GCA_022702705.1. Classification (NCBI taxonomy): domain Eukaryota; kingdom Viridiplantae; phylum Streptophyta; class Magnoliopsida; order Asparagales; family Orchidaceae; genus Papilionanthe; species Papilionanthe hookeriana x Papilionanthe teres. Next base: position 6,513 of record JAKZJZ010002707.1, on the reverse strand, counting down.
CCAAGGAAGAGCATAAGAGCCTTAGTGACAAGACAGTGTCGGGTTAGCATTGATAGAAAGACAACGTTTAGGCGCAATGAGGCCCCGCACCCCCCCCCCCAAGCCGTAAAATGTGTTTTCTTGGTAGATTTCAACCATTGAACCCCAAAGGTCAAACTGATTTAACCGACTACATTGCCTCCTTTGAGTCGACCATCTACCTGTTGAGGATTACTAACACTCTAAAGTGTCACCTTTTTTTACCACGCTGAGAGAGCCGACTCTCAGGTGGTTCAATGCTGGAGTAATCATCTCTTTTGTTGATTTCAAGAGGATGTTCGTGGCGCAATTCACTGGCGCCTAGAAGCTGCAGAAGAGCTTGCAAGCAAAGGGAGAATGAAAGCCTACGTTCATATACAACTGGATTCCAGAAGGAGAAGTTGAAGGTGAGGGATCTAAAACCCGTGGAAGCACATTCTGTCTTATCCTAAGAGCCAAGAGAAGAAAAATATTGATATGCCTTAGGCCTGCAACAGTCGAGACCTTGAACAAAATGTTGGAGCTAGCCAACAGTCACATTGTAGAAGAGGAATACGTTAACAACCCCACCTATCATAAAGTCAAAACATTTGACCGTCGTCCATAGTAAAGAGCCCTGCAAAATAACATATGGAGGCTGAGAGACAACCAATGTCCTCCCATCCGTCCTCGACATAAAAACAGTTGGCCGCCTCTGGTTAACAGGGGAACAAGAACAATCATCGAGGCATTGACCAATGGCCGACTTGTTATCATGAGCAGTCGTCAAACGACTATGAAACACCAAGGGCCATTCTGCTGAGAGTCTTGATGTTGGAGCTACTAGAGTTCATCTAAAATAAATAATACTTCAAAAAGGCAGCCCCAATGAGAGTCGAAGCTTTTTTTTAGAACACACAAATAATGCGCCTATCATAGAGAGCATGACCATGATACAGAGGAATGAAGATACCTCCAGAGTTTGGTTGAGAAGCTAATAAGAATTGGCAAGCTTAAAGAGTTTGTTGTGGCTGAAGCTGCAATCCAGAGGCATGGGAAGGCTCCAGTAAAGGAAATCTAAGATGAGTCAGTTTGAGCGAACATAATCCAAATAGTTGAGATAGTGTCAGCCATTTTTAGAGAAATTGAAAAAGCCTCATGCAGAGCCAATCATAAGAGACTCTAATTGGGAGAACCTTGCACAGCTCCTTTCGCTTCAAAGCACATCTACCATCCACCAATATTATTCACTGATACAGAACTGCCCATAATTGGGAATCCATTTTACTGTGGTATCAATGCATAAATTTTAGAGAATAATTCCATTTTTAAAGAAAGAATTAATTCAAATAAATTTTAAAAGTACTCATGACTATCATCACATCATAATATTTGAATATTTTTTGAAATTGTGTTTGCATCAGAGATTTATTTTTTTTACTTCACAACTTTATTTGTATAGGCTTGCTAACACCTTCTCTAGCAAATAATGACCACTTATTTATATACACCTTGCAACTTCCAAAATGTGTTTGTTTCTTTCAGTCATCCCATTTTATTGTGCGGTATAAATGCATAAACTTTAGTAAATAATTCCCTTTAAAGAAGAATTAGTTCAAATAATGTATAGAGTACTCACAACCACCATCACATCATAATATTTGAATGCTTTTTGAAATTATATATGTATCACAGTGTAGAAATCCTTGAAGATTTTTATTTTTATTTATTTATTTACTATTATTAATTTTTGTACTTCGGATCTTTCTTCCATCAAAAACACCCAACTGAATATAGCATAACCATTGATAAAATTAAAAATTGCCCTTCTAAGGCAAAGAAAAAGGATTGGGTAATAGAAAATCTTGTAGAATGAAATAATATGTATCGATGTTTCAACTATGACTTGGTGAAAAGAACCGTTTTCTAGTTGTCTCGAGTATTTCTAGTAGATAACTAATAGGCACAACCATTATGTTTGAACTTGACCTTCCAATCTACATGTTATCATGATGATTGTAATAAGACTCTTTTGTACGCCACAATTTCTTAGTGTTTGCACCATTATTTTTTTCCAATTGTTCCTTTCGGAGTCAATGTCTTCAGAGATTAGTGTCGTGCTCAATTTTACAATCAGAGATACTTTCCTTGCCATGTAGCATAACATTCATCCATGCTTTCTTACTTCAAAGAAAACTTCTCCAATGAAAGGTAAGGGTCCTCTGCCAAGAATGTGACCTCATACTTCATCTAAATCTTGATCAACTCATGCAAGGAACATATAAAACCTATTATTTTTTTCTCTTGTGACATGCACAGTCATTGTAGTTCTTTTTTTTCCAAAATATTATTAGAGCAGTAATCAAGCTATTGTCATAGTATCACCAATTCATTGTAAAAGTTAGTGACATCACAATTATTTTGCTTGGATCGCTAGGAATATGTGTATCTCTCTAATGATGAGTTTCATTAAATTTGATATGCATCGCAATGACAAGGGAATAACTTTACCCTTTTAATGATTGATTCCATTGAAGCTTCATTTGCAACATCGGCAACATGAACTATATTTCTTTTAAAAGTTGCATTGTCAAACTGTAAGAGACGAGCTGCAATTTGAAATAGTAAAAATTTACCGTTCTTGAGATGATTTTTTCCCGTTGTTTTACCGAACGAAATTTTTTACAGATATCAGGATTCGCTTCAACCGAATGAAACTTCACTGCCACCTCAACTGAACGGAACTTCATCACCTCCTCAAACAAAGTCTAAATTGATAGGCATACAATGCCAAGGGAAATCTCAAACTTCCATTTTCGCAGGTAAGAATCTCCTACAGCAGCTTTTGTTGCTTCCCCAGTCAATGACTAATTTTAAGGACTGAGCCCACTCGTCATAATTTTGTTCATTAAATTTTGTTTTAGTGTGATGTAGGGAAGAGTTTTGCGCAATCAATTAACACAACAGACACCTGAGTTAAAACCTTTGAAAGAATCTATGGGGTATTTGGCGCCCTTATTTGATATGTAGAGAGAAGAAATATGGTGATCTACACTTCGGCGACTCTCTCTGGCAAATCGGACAGAGATCTGCGCCTTCTGCTAAAGCAGAGGAACAAAACTGGTGTACAAATCTTTATCACAGTGGTAATGGGAATCAAAGTTAATGATAGTGAAGCGGTTCCAGGAGGACTACGGACCAAAAAAGATTTCAGCTTTGCACGTCTTGGCGTCGAATTAAAAAGCGGATGAAGGAATCCCATCTCAAACGTACGTCTTCGGCGAGAGAATCGATAGGAAAACAGATATCGCATGTCTTTGCACGTTTCGCAAGTAATTGACCTTAAGATGATAGAAGAAAGGAAACGGTTGTCTCACCTTGCACGTCTCAGCAAGAACATAAAAACAAAAAATAACAGAATACAAGGTGGTGGCATGTCTTGGAAGAAAATATAACTGTGGATTTATGTTCGGACTCCAATCTTGATTTGACATGTGGCCTTGAACGAACCCGACCCAACCCGACATGCTTATGATTTTAAAAAATAATGCAGAAGGAAATACTTTTATGACCAAAATAATAATAATAATAATAAAAAAGGAAATTGTAACATGTCACCAAAACCTTAGAAGAAGAAGAAAGCAGCTTGAAGATGGAGAAGTTGCATGGTACTAAGATGAATGAAAATGTAGAGTTGAAACCATATGTAGGTTTATAACATGCTTCAGTATAATACTTGCTAAGATGTTTAGTATTTTCTTTAAAAAACATTAAGCTGGTACTTTTTGGAAAGATTTCATTGATTATTTAAAATTGTGTTCTTCAGGTTATATTTGGAATTCGTTTGTACTCCTACTTTTCTTGAGTTTACATGCTTGTACTCAACGTTTCTTTGTTTTCATTCATGGCATACAAGGCAATTGGTTAATTTGAACTCCGAATATTTTAGTGACGATGTTCTCTAGGTTTTATGTAGAGTTTGTTGAGTATGACAATAATGTATTGTTGATTTTCTTCAGTACAGCATAATTGGAATTCATATTGTCAACCATTGAATGCTAGACTGTTGATTAAATATGACTCAGAAGCTTTCAGTGATAATTTCTAAAGGTCTTCTTCAGGTTTTATACAAACTTTGCTTACTACAATCATGTTGTGCTCTTGGTTTTTTTTCAGTATAACGTGAGTGTAATATATGTTTTCAATCATTGAAAGCTAAGGAATTTGTTATTTTTGACTAAATTCATTTATGTGATAAATTTGAAAGCTGTTATTTATGATTAATGTAAATTTGTATGATTAGAACCATATGGTTCTCTTAGTTTTTTTCGGTACAAAAGTGTAATTTATATTTTCAATTATTAAATGTTAGGTAATTTGTTATTTATGACTTGATTCCTTTCAGTGACAATTTTGAAACCTCTTCTTTAGGTTTTATATAGGATTTTTTCACTACAATCATGTTCCACTCCAGATTTTCCTCAGTACAATGTGCATTTTCAATCACTGAATGCTAGAGAATTTGTTATTTGTGACTAAATTCATTTCAGTAACACATTTGAAAGGTGTTCTTTAGAATTTATGTAGATTTTATTGATTAAAATCATTTTATTCTCTTGGTTTTCTCAGTATATCTCAAGTGTAATCCAAGTATTCAATCATTAAATGTTAGGTGCTTTATTATTTATGACTCGATTCTTCTCAGTAATAATTTTGAAAGGTCTTCTTTAGGTTTTATATAGAATTTTTGCACTGCAACCATATTGTGCTCATGATTTTCTTCAACACAACATGTGAAAGCTAGGGAATTTGTTATTTGTGATTCAATTCATTTCATTAATAAATTTGAAATGTGTTCTTTACAATTTATGTAGATTTTGTTGATTACAACCACATTGTTCTCCTGGTTTTCTTCAGTATAACATGGATGTAATTCATATATTCAATCATTAAAATTTAGATATTTTGTTATTTGTGACTCAAATCCTTTCAGCAATAATTTTGAAAGGTCTTCTTTGTGTTTTATATAAATTTTTTTTACTACAATCATGTTGGTTTTCTTCACTACGTATGTATTCAATCATTGAATGCTAGAAAATTTGTTATTTGTAATTAAATTGCTTTCAGTAATAAATTTGAACGTTGTTCTTTACGGTTTTTGTAGTCTTTGTTGACAGACAGCAATCATGTTGTTCTTTTGGTTTTCTTCAGTACAATGTGGGTGTAATCTGTGATTTCAACCATTGCATGCTATGGAATTGATTATGTGGCTCAGAAGCTTTCATTATTATCTCGAATGATTTTTTTGGTAAATTTTATGTGCAGATTATTAACTACAATCAAGTTCTACTCTTGTTTATCTTGAAGACAACATGATTGTGGGCAATGTTATCACTTGTCGCATGCTGCAGCATGTCGAACATACAATATTTTTTAATTAGTAAGTTTGTAAAATACAAGACTTATCCTCAACAAGAAATATGTATGATAAATCATGATATATTGATTGTAGAAGTAAATATTAATGAGGTCAGTGCTTATTTGTGAAGAAGAAAGACACTATTGTAACTTGAGTTATTCCGATATTTTTATTCTTTATTTATAGTTGTAAATATTGGATTAGGGTGATGTTAAAAGTAATAAAATGGACCACTATGATTTGTCGACATTATAAAAAGTGCTTGTTTGTGAATGGAGGTGACCTATGATTTATTTTTGTAGCTTTTTCAAACTTTATCTTGAATACAAGATACATCATGGCTAAAAAAATATAGGATTACTCAGAACTCGGTGGCAGAACATGCAAGTCAAAAGTTAACTACGCAAAACCTTACCAATGTTTGTAATGAGAATGAAGCAAATGATTTGTACTGTAATTATATACATAATTTAGGATTTCGTTTTCGAATCATGCCAGGCAAAAACACAAACATTTTAATAGAGCTGTGAAGTTCCAAAAATAAAAATTAAAGTAAAAAAAAAAATTATAGAACTGTAATTAAAGTAAAAATAAAATTTATCCTCGAAAAATCTAGTTTTGAAAAGGCACTAAATTTTAATAGAACTGTGAAGTTCCAAAAATCATAAATCAGGACTTGATGTTCTACAATGGTTAGATTTGCCTTTGAATCTGATGGTAATTAGAATGTTAATAAATTTATAGAAAATCATAATAATTCATTCGCGAAGCCATATGATTAACTTCTCTTGATATCACATATCAATGAAGACAAAACAGTTGTGTTACAATTGATGACACGAGTAGGGATTAGAGTGATTGATGCATTCAAATTACCTTGTTGAGGAAGTTAGAGGAACGGAGAATGTCAATTTTTTAAAAAAGGGATGCATTTAATTATATCCAAAAGAGAAAGACATCAATAAGTTTGGTCATTTGACATAAATTTCGAGGCAATTTTTTGAGTAAAAAATATTCAAACATTTGATTAAAAATCATTTAGAGCTCAGATTTCAACAATGACTGGCTCAACGAGAAGGATTCAATGATACCAAAAT
>JAKZJZ010002706.1:0-14078 GCA_022702705.1 Papilionanthe hookeriana x Papilionanthe teres | reverse complement strand
CTTCATTTTCCAACTTCTGCCCTCTTTCTTTTGCCAACTGTCAGATATCTGTCCTTAGCTTTCCTATAACATCCTCGAGGGGTCTCTTCCAGACGGTATCGCGGTTTTCGTGTGATGGTTGTTGAACTTCTTTTTCGGGAGTTTCTTTTATTGCAGTAGCACTTCCTTCTGATTCAGGCTCTTTGACGAGGCTTTTCTTCTCCAAACGTTGTGTTGGTCTTGGCTCGGTAATAATAGGTCGCACACCATCCTTCTTGCAGTGAAGGCACTAGGGACCGAACGGTGCATTGGCTATATCCGATAAGTGGTGTACGTCGGCACTATTTTTAGGTTGTGTGATATTTTGAAAAGGGGCGCCTAACGGAAGTTGTCGGCGAATTTAAATTTTAAATTTGATTTAAATATATATATAATTTAGAAAGTAGTATTTGACTTTGAAAATAATTTTAAATTTGAAAGTTTTAAGATATGAGATTAAGCCGATCTCACATCCCGAATAGTTTATATAAACGAGCACCGCACCATGAGCCGTGTATCTATCACTAAGGATAGACACCTCGCTTGAGAGTGGGGCTCGATCGAATAAACTAGAAGTTTTGTGACATCCGTTTGGTACGCGAACCAATTTTATAAGCCAGACGAATTCCCTGCTTAATATGAAAGTATTAAACGGGGTTTATATTACACAGGTTCTTTAAAATTCCCTATAAGAGGCGAAGCCCACATAGTTAATTACATCTTAAGTGACGGGAATCACCTAAGAAAACTCTCGATAATAACCGATAATTCTGCTCTCGAGAATTTGAAGTTTAAGGTTTTCGAAGATTGAATTTTGGAATTTCAATAGGGAATGGATCAAATTTGGAACATTTTGTTTTGTGAATCCAAAGGAAGAAAGGTAGGAGAAATCAACGATTCGAAGTGAACTTCGGTAATTTCCGACTATCCTATTGTTTGGCTTGAATTTAGGGAAGTCCTAATGTTTATTTAGTATTTCGATCTTGCCAATTTTAATTAATTAGGGCTTATATTTGTATGATAAAATCAAACAAATAGCACAGAAGATGTGAGGGTTTATTGTCGTATCGGACGACTACCTTGGAATCCTAAGATCGGTTAGGGCTTAATTTGCGATGCAAATGCACTAACGAAGAGGTTGAGGATTTATGTTGCACTAAGCGAAGCTACCTCGAAGTCCTATGGCTTTGTTGTTTAATTCTAAGAAGGTTTCTTTGAAGTAGGTTCGAGTTTTGTTGATGACGATGGCCGTCTTGCCCACCATGCTCCAAGCTCCTTGTTGTTTCGGAGGTTTAGTTTTAGAAATCATAAATCGGGGGATGAGAAAAGTGTTTTGGTTTAGAGAAGTCTTAATTTTCCAAGTGTTCTTGTATTTTGATTAAAACAAATCTTAAAGTTGATTATAACGACACCGGTTAAGATCCGCGGTTCCATCCTTCGGCATCATTATTTTTATCGGATTCACTTAGTCGAGATGAATTTGCTAAACTCAGTTGAATGAGTTCCACACTTTCATTTAGACCAGTGGGAAATCCCGTTAGCAACACGTAGGTTACATCATCCGAGGTATTCCCGATCATCCAACGGGACGTTTTAATTTAGTTGCGATTGTAGTTTTGTGTTACGTTTGTGATTAAATTTTGAGTTGTTTTATATTTTGAAATGTTGTGGCGGTGAATTTTATCTTGCAATGACTTTTAACTTAGTTTTGGTTTCGGTTTTAGGGACTATCCTAAAGGTGTGGGTTTTCATGCAACGGTTGTCTTATCATGCGAGAAAAAAATAAATGCATTTGCGATAAAGTAAGTTGCGAAGGTAAATTGTGAGAAAGTAAATTGCAAGAGAGTGAATTGCGATAAAATAAAAGCGTACTGGAGGGTCTTCCAGTCATCTCAGCTGCACTTAAAACACAATTAGAATATTTAAGCGAGTTCCTAGGTAAAGCTAAGGGAAAGGTTATGGTTTTACCGAATTCCTAATCCTATGTTAGTCATCTCCTATGACGTCTAGGTTCTTTGTGTTTTTGTTTGAAAACGATTTTCTTCATCAAAGAACAATTAAATTCGATTGTTCTTATAAATATCCTATCATATTGAGGAAGTGCTTAAGAAGAATCTTAAACATCTTTTCGATATTTCTAGGATTGTTTTAAGTCCAAATGAATTTAATTATATAAATGAATCGATCGTCCAAGGTTTTCAAGTTTTATTAACTTGCTAGGTGAATTAAGACATTTGAATATCTTATGAGTGAAGTAGCACTTCATTTAATGTTTCATTTAGGAGTTATAATAATCAAAGCTTTCGAGGGTAAATTAGTATTCAAATGATTTGATTTAAGTTAAAGGGTTTAAATTTGGAATAGTGTTCGAGTTGCTTTATATTTAATTTCTTTTATGTCTTAGGTGATGTTATATTTAATTCAATTTAATTTAATTGAGTTTTAATTTAATTTAATTTAATTTAATTTGATTTGATGTTTAATTAATTTGATTTGATTTAATTTAATTTAATTATTTAATTTAATTTAATTTAATTTAATTTAATTTAATTGTTTAATTTAATTTAATTTAATTATTTAATTTAATTTAATTTAATTTAATTTAATTTAATTGTTTAATTTAATTTAATTTAATTATTTAATTTAATTTAATTTAATTTTATTTAATTTAATTTCAATTTAGTTTAATTTAATTTAATTTTATTTAATTTAATTTTAATTTAATTTAATTTATAATTTTAATTGAGATTTTAAAAGAGTTTAATGATTTAATTAAGTCTTTTAATATTTTAAATTTGAGTTATCATTTTAATTAAGAGTTAAGTGTTAATGATATAATTAATTTAGGGATTTTTAAATTAAAGAATAAATCTCTTCCTAATAAATATCCCTTATTTTAATAATTCGATTTTATTATTCTTCCAAATTTAATCTATTATTTAATTAAAGTTTAATCATTTTAAAAATTGTTTAATGAGTTTCTACCCTTTAATTATTTAAATTTCAATCATCCAAATCAGATAAAGATCAAATATTTTACTTGTTAATTTTATTAAACCTAAAGTTTTAATTAAGGGTTAAAATTTTAATTACCATTTTGCCCTTCAAGCTTAATAATTTCATAACTCACTAAATTGGGCTTAAATGAACTTGAAATTTTTATGTGACTTCACTCATATATCAATAAAGACATGAGAGGAGAAAATGTGATTTTTCTGTATTTAATTTATTTATATAATTATTTTTGGTGGAAAATAGAGATTTCCAAGGAAAATTTAATAACATGACCAAGGGAAAGTTTCTGTCCTTAAGAAAATTAGGGGACATTCCTAATGACTAGAGAAGCACTTGGACCAATTTTGGTGATTTTTTGAATTATATTATTTTTATTATAATTATTTTGAGTTTTGGAGTGTTAATTAATTTAAAAATAAAATAAATGTTGAAAAATGGATTTTATATTTTTCAAAAATCTCTCTAAAATCAAGAAAACCAGAGAAGCAAATTTTGTAATTTTCTGATTTTTCTATGATTTATTATAATTATTTTAGTGAAAATGCTAGAAAATACATTTTTTTTAATTTGAAAATTACCCTAGGGCTTTAAAATTCAATATCTCACTAAATAGACCTAGGAAAAATGTGGGATTTGTTCCTAAGTGATTAAAATTCAAAATGTGACATTTTGGTGAATTTTATTATTTTTGTGATTTTTATTATTTTTTAATTATTAAAAATATTAAAATATTATTAAAAATCAATTTTTTTAGAAAATTGAAATTTTAATTTTCTTAGGTTCCCCTGATATTAGAGAGGCTCCAAAACCAATTTGGTGAATTTTTGAAAAGTATTTTAAAAGTTATGAATTTTTAAAGTTTAAAATGGCTAAGTGACTTAATCAACTCGATTAGTGGGGCTAACCAAGTCCAATTGACCTCAAATTTTTATGGTGGATTCCTCTGATCCTAAAGGTCAGTGGAGAATTGATTTCAAGTCAATTTGATGCCTGGTTAACTCTAATTAATTAAAGACCTATTTTGGGTGTTTAAGCCGAATTAGGGTTGTTTTGAATGAACTAAGCCAAAATCTATTTTTCTAGGGTTCTCTGGTCATAAGGAACATCACCAAATTTTCCTAGAATTTATTTCACAACATACTATTTACTGGAATTAAAATACTCAAAACGGTGACACGAACTTGAAAAATCGAGAACTCTTCATAGGGATGGCCTCGACTTTGGAAAATTCGGGGAATGTTCCCAAATTCGGAGGCTTCAAAGCCACTATGGTCTCATGCCATGGTGAATTGTATGCATGCATGGAGAATTAAAACAATACGAGAGAGTAAATAAATTATAAAAAATAAAATATTTGATGAAATTAAGTGATTTCTATTCCACATTATTCTCCTCTCTTCACTTGAGCGAGAGGGTATTTTTATTTTATTTTTCGATTTTTCTACACGGAGATATGAATTTTTGAAGTTTAGGGAATTAAATAAATCGAGAAAATCCCGAATTTTCTACTTATCCGAGTCGAGCGCCGGCGCATCCTCGGCGACTCAGAAAGGCCGCGCGGCGCGCTCCCGTTCGACGCCGCCACTCGAGTCGGCGGCCGGGCCCCGCGGTTCTCGTACCGTCTCTCGGTCCGACGCCATCCGAGCCGTCCGTCCGCGCGTGTATTGAATGGACGGCATCCGTTCATCGTCCCCGAGTGTTCTCGCCGAGAGCCGTCCGCACTAAATCCCTAAGATCTCGCTCGATTCTCGATGGATTTTCATGTTCTTATACTACTATGGATTCGTCTTGAAGAGACGAACACATCTATACGGTTAACATGCATTGAAACTAAAGCATTTGAAATGGAGAATCTCCGAAGCTCGGGATGAAGAGTTAGCTCGTACCTTGGCTCGGAGAAGTGTGGCTTCGATCCGAGAGTTGTTGCACCTTCGATTGGGTCCCGGCGAGCTCCGGATGAAGTCTCATAGTGCAGTGAATTGTACGGATATGATTTCGACCAAGCCCGATCACAAAGCTTGGAGGCGTGGAGCAAGCTGGGTGGCTTCGGAGATGGGGCTTTTGATGGTGGACACCTTCCCTTGGTACGAGTGAAGGTGTAGAGCCAATCGATTTGGGAATTGGCTCCTTTGTGGAGAAGTGTCCTAGTTTTGGGTGGAATTTCGACTACGAAATTGAGCTTACGAGAGGAGAAATGGCGGGGGAATTTCAGCGGGGATCAAGTGCTCTAAGGGTGGAGGAGGGTACGGAACAATTTTGGCGAGTTTTGGCAAGGTTTATGCTTCTCTCTTTTCATGGCCGAGAGGGGTGGAGTTTAAATAGAGCTGGTGAGGGGGCCTCCGAGGGGAGTTAGGGCTTGGGATCGAGCTGCTCGGTGAGGAGAAGAACGGCCATGGTGACCAGCTAGGCGAGGGGCGGCTCGGCTAGTGAGAATTTCGATGTTGGCTCACATGTGAGCTCTCGGCCATGGTGTTTTCGGCGGCACAGTGGCCGGCCGGCTAGGCATGGGTCACCCTCGAGGTCGGGTGGGTCGGGGCTGGAGGTTTGTGCGATCGATTGGCCATGGACATGTGTAAAGGCTTTGATCCAAAGTAGAATGGGGCATGGCTAGTTTTGAGTCTAAATGGGTCAATCCACCCATTTGGGCTTGGTGCACCCTTCGAGGTGGCTTTGGATGCTTGTGGGGGATCGAAAGGGATCAGCTTGGTTTGGCATGGAGAAGTCTCCAGTCAAATATATTTGGATTAAATTTAAGTTTAGGTGAAACATGATTAAGGCTAATGAGCTTTAGGGATTAAGGAAAGCCCCCTCTTCTTACCCGATATGGCATGGTGGAGTGTCCAAAGCTCTCATGGCTCACATGTGGCTCATGCATGGCTTCATGGCTCACCTTTGGCTTGGCGAAAAGTTTGGTCGATTTCATAAAAAGGATTTTAAGGATTTTGGATAATTTGGTGGAAATTTGGATGAAGCTTCATTTAGAAATATTTGATCATTGGTTTAGGACTTATGGATGATTTTAATTGAAAGTATGATGAGGGGAAATGTCATATGGGCTTTGGAAGAATTTTTTGGGGTTTTGGATTTGGTGGAAGTGGGCTTTTAAAATGGTTTAAGGAATGGGCCTTTAAGTTTAAAAATGAATTTATGGATGGGAATTTTGTAAAGAGGTTGGGCCAAATAATTGTTGGGTTTAGCTCATGGATGTGTCATGAGTGACTTGAAGCAAATTTGGGGTTGTTTGGGCTTGAATTGGGTTGAATTTGGGTTAGGTTTGGGTTTAGGTCAAAAATGGGCCTTTTAACCTTGGGTTGAGTATGAGTGGGACTTGGGTCTAAATTTTGGGCAAATCATGCTAGGGTTTTGTTTGTGGGGATGTTAAGGAGGATTTAGAAAAGGTTTGGGGTTAATTGGAGTTGAATTGGGTGAGTTTGAGTTAGGTTTGGGTCATGGGTCCAAATTGGGCTTTAAGGCCAAAAGTGGAATTGGATCCAAATGTCAACCAAATTGGACTTGGATTTGGTCTAGATTGGTATTGGGGATGTTGAATTGAAGTTTAGAATTGAATTGTACCAGAATTTGGGTCAATTGGATAGGTTTGGTTTAACATTGGGTTCACTTTGGGTTAAAATGGGTGAAATTGGGGGTTTTGACAAAAGTAAGGTAAATTGACAAAATTGGCCCATGGTGTAGTTGGACAAAATGAAATTGGGAATATTTGGGATTTTCTGGAATTTTCTGGGAATTTTCTGAATTGTTGGATTTTTAGGCCAAGAAGGGTATTTTGGGTATTTGGAGGGTATTGGGAGGTATTTTTGGAATTTTTGGTATTTTTGGGTATGGATGATCAATTTGAGTGATGTGGAGATGTTTGAGAGTGATTTTGGAAAATTTTGGGTAATTTGGAAATTTTGCAAAAATTTGGGTAATTTCAAGGGTTTTGGGTAGGTTTAGTAGGTGTAGGGTCCGGGGGTCAAAAATTGAAAATTTGGGAAATTAAAGATTGGGTGAATCTAGGTGGAAAGAAATCATTTTGGTTGAGCCATGAAGCCATTTCAAGCCCATATGAGCCATGAAAGGACTCATTTGAGGCATTCATCTATATTGTTCCTAACCCTCTTGCCGAGGGCTTAGGGGTTAAGGACCATCCATGTGAATCACCTACATGAGTCGGGGAGGTTAAGTTGGGTATGGGTGTGGTTTTAGGAAGTGTGTGGAAATGTAGTGTGTTAGTGTAGTGTGTATGTAAGTGTATGTGTAAGTCGCCCTTCACGGACCGAGGCCGCCAGGGCGATCTAAGAGCCGAAGAGTCCTATAGGAACTCATCCTTTAAACTTCTACATTTGATTTCGACCCTCTAGGTGATTAGGGGTCTATAGTCGAGTTTGTGGAGTTTGCGGGGAGTTTAGAAGTGGTTTAAATTTCTAAAATGTGGGTCCCGATTCTAGTCCTGCTAAGATAGTCGAAGGAAAAGCTGAGGCTAGATCCTAAGCACTAAAAAGAAGAAGGGAAGACCTCATCGAAAATGAGGTCGACAAATGGACCCCCGATAGGTGTGGTGAGTGACGGAGCACACCGCGCGTATTGGTGTTGACGAAGCGATCAACAAAACCAACACGAGATGTCAAGTGACGAACTTGGGACGAAGTAGAAAGAGTTCTGGCTGGGGAGTGTCGAGTATATCTGCGGAGCCGGAGATTCTTGAACTCTCGGCGGGGAAAGGAAAAGGAGGTGAATCCCAAATCACATGATGCGGGGAATTTCGATTTAGATTTTATTTTGTTTTAGTTTAAGTTTTGATGTGTGAGTTTAAATTTTAGTTTGGAGTTTCGATTTAGATTGAAGTTTGTCGAAAATTAATTTGAAGGATTTGATTTGAAATGAAAATTGGAGTTTCGAGGTTTTAGATGTAACATCTCCAACCTCGAAAGAAAATTGAATTGATTAGATTGAATCGTTGCGATGAGAAGAGATCTCGGAGCAAAGTGGTGTTGGATATAAAATCCTTAACCTCGAGTGTTTGATTTTGATGTATTTCATTGCGATAGGGAAATGATCCTAAAGCGATGCGATCTCGGATGTAAAATCCTTAACCCAGAATTTGATTTGATGTATTTCGGTGCGATAGGGAAAGAATCCTAAAGCGATGCGGTCTTGGATGTAAAATACTTGACCCAAAAGTTTGAATTTGATGTATTTCGGTGCGATAGGAAAAGAATCCTAAAGCGATGCGGTCTTGGATGTAAAATCCTCGACCCAAAAGGTTGAATTTGATGTATTTCGGTGCGATAGGAAAAGAATCCTAAAGCGATGCGGTCTTGGATGTAAAATCCTCGACCCAAAAGTTTGAATTTTGATGTACTTCGGTGCGATAGGGAAAGAATCCTAAAGCGAGTGCGAGTCTTGGATGTAAAATCCTCGACCCAAAGGTTGAATTTGATGTATTTCGGTGCGATAAGAAAAGAATCCTAAAGCGGTGCGGTCTTGGATGTAAAATCCTCGACCCAAAAGTTTGAATTTTGATGTACTTCGGTGCTGATAGGGAAAGAATCCTAAAGCGAGTGCGGTCTTGGATGTAAAATCCTCGACCCAAAAGTTTGAATTTTGATGTACTTCGGTCCGATAGGGAAAGAATCCTAAAGCGGTGCGGTCTTGGATGTAAAATCCTCGACCCAAAAGTTTGAATTTTGATGTACTTCGGTGCGATAGGGAAAGAATCCTAAAGCGAGTGCGATCTTGGATGTAAAATCCTCGACCCAAAAGTTTGAATTTGATGTATTTCGGTGCGATAGGGAAAGAATCCTAAAGCGATGCGATCTTGGATGTAAAATCCTCGACCCAAAAGGTTGAATTTGATGTATTTCGGTGCGATAGGGAAAGAATCCTAAAGCGGTGCGGTCTTGGATGTAAAATCCTCGACCCAAAAAGTTTGAATTTTGATGTACTTCGGTGCGATAGGAAAGAATCCTAAAGCGAGTGCGGTCTTGGATGTAAAATCCTCGATCCAAAGTTATTTGAATTTGATTTGATTGATATTTGATTCGAGATCCGGAAGAAATTGAATTTGAATTTGATTGAGACTTGAAGCTCGGAAAGATTGAATTTGGAAATTTGGAAGGATGAGTTTGAACTCGATTGAAATTTGATTTAAGATTTGATTTGAAATTTGGAAGATCGAGTTTGAAACTTGATCGAGATTGGATTTGGAATTTGGAAAGATCAAATTTGATTTGAAGTTTGGAAGGATGGAATTTGAGATTTGTGTTGATTTCGTTTATCTTTTAATGGTTCAAATTTTATTTTATTGTTTATTTAATGTTCATGTGAACTTGGTGTTTGTCATTTTTAGATTTTTTTTTTAGAAAGTTTTCTTTTATTCTCTTTTTTTTGTTTTATTTCTTTTACGTTCTTTGTTCGAAGTTCATTTAACTTTAATGGCGTTTCCCGATCAATTTGCACAAAAGAGGTGAAGGCCGAAAACGTGACATGGTCACTTTCATTCCAATCATGTTGAAAATACGTCGTACGACTCGATGCGGAATATATTTCATACAATCCATGTAGACTCGAAACGGATCGTGTATGATCTTTGTTGATTCATCCGAAAGAAGCATCGTCGAAAAATCCATGTACGAATAGTGGGGTACATGGTCGATAACATCACCTTCCAAGCCATCCTTGGCGAGGATGCCGGCTAGATGTACGTTGGAGGTGTGATATTTCCCATGTAACTCGCGGCTCGTAAGGCCGGAGGTTCTCCAGCTACGGGTACGGTTGGAAATGGTAAGGTATCTTGCTTGTCGTCCATCCTCTCGAAAGTAGCGAGATTCGCTCCACTTGGCACTCTGGTATGCGATGCTTTGCGATATACGCTCCGTTACCCTGCGAGTATCATGACGGAACCCACCGGTAAAGGTATCTTTCTCGGCCCTCGGAACTCACTCGGGCCTGTTATCCGGAGGTCGGATCCGAACATGATGTTACACTCATTCGGAAAGAGGCTCGTGCGAAAGGTCGACGAAGTCGTGGTGATCGATATGTGGGGGTATGCGGTCACTCTGTTTGTAGATGTTGATAATGCGGTTATTGGGTATGCAATTCTTGGCGAGTACCCTCCATGTTATCAATCTTTTTACCATTCTCTTGATGACTAATGGCATCGGATCCACTTGCCATGACGGAGTATCCCGGTGGGTTTCCCTTTACGTCTTCGACAAAGTTGTAGCGACATCCGCATTGTATTGTGATTCTTCCTTTCCACGACATCCATCTCCGGGGTTCGAGTATGTGTTTTCCCTCGGGCGGCTGCTCGGCCCATTCTTTTCGGATCCTGGATACGATCCACGATTTGTTGTTGTTCATACTGCGAGAATACGTCGGTGTGTAGCTCGAGGCCTTCGAAGTATGTTGATTCTTCTTCCTTTAATTCTCTCGAAGTATTCAAAAGTTTTCTTTTCGACATTACGCATTCTCTCCGGCTCGTATTCCGGAATGATGCTGGATGGCGAGGCCTTGTGACATATTGTGGGATATATGGTTCGATCCCTTCACGTTCCCGCATGCCTCGGCTCCTCGGGGATGATGCACGTCGGGACATCCCCGGGGTTGCTACGCAACAAGGTCATGCCTCTGCGGTGGTTCTATCCGGTGGCGTGGTAGCGCTTCTTTCTTCGATCTTCGGAGATTTCCACAGTTCTTTCTGTCATCCTAGGAGCTGGCCTCCTTTCTTCGGAGTTCTGGTGAAACGGTGTCCTTGAAGTGTATGTGCTGGCATCGACAATTGTCTCGTCGTGTCGGTCCGCGGCTAGTTTTGTTAACATCTTACGGATACGGCGATTCTTATTCCTTCGTTGCGTGGCTGTGAGAGTAGCCCTCCGAACTTCTTGAATCTCTACGGGCGCGGCGCTGACAAGCCTGCCCTCTGCTATAGTGATTACGGACTTCATTTTCTTGTCTTCTTCAGTATTTGCCTTTCTCTTCTTGCTGCTGGATTGGTGGCTTGGGCCACCCACTTTCATCATTGTCATGCCGGGCGGTTCTTCTCGGTTAGCTGGGACCCGAGTCACTTTCCTCGTCTTGTAGGCTCGTCGGTGCGAAATGCGAGTCAATCTCGATTATCGCTCCATCTTTCACCCTCTTTTCATCGAGTGCGAGGCTTACGCCATTCTTAAAGTTCAAGACCAACCGCCGATTCGACATTTCCTGCGAAAAGACAAGGAAAAGGATCGAGGGTTGTATCTTAAGAACAAGAACATTAAGAAAATGTTTATTAAAGATACATTTTTTATTATTCTTATATTTTGAAATTTAACAGGAATGAAGTAGGATAAGATGAGGGAAGAGATTTCGATTTGAAAAAGAAAACAAGGAAAACTTAATTATCATGATTTTATTTATCTTAGCACATTTTATTATTTTTTGGGTTCGGACCCGATCATAAGTAATTACTTCGCCCGTGTTTCTTAGGGATGAAGAATTCATTCCTTTGAAACATCGGGTAGCGTAATACTTTTTCGAAGTATCGTCCGTTGATCGGAAGCATATGTCGTTCTCCACTGGCAATTCACTAAGCTGGTAGGAACCTCCACGAGTATCTTGCTTCGACCACGAAATGGTCCTTCCCAGTGGGTTCAAATTTTCCTCCTATCTTGCGGTGTGCAAGAATAGGTCTCTTGAGAACAAGAACTAAGTCACCGACTTTGAAGGTTCTCGGGCGGACCAGTTTGTCATGGGCTTGAACCATCTTAGCTTGGTATAGTTCTAAATTCTGTTGCGTGCAAGTCTTTTCCCTTCAAGCTTTCTAATTCTTCGACTCGTAATGCGGCATTTTCTTACGTCGTGATCTTGTTTGCAAGCTGCAGTTCGAGTGAAGGAAGGTCGAACCTCTAAAAGGTAACCTTGCCTCGGACCCATACACCGGAGCGTAAGGTGTAGCTTGAGTAGGAGTTCGAAGGTTGTCCGGTAGGCCCATAAGGCTTCTAACAATTTCTCGTGCCAATTTCTCTTATTATCGTCCGGGGTTTTCTTTAAGATTTGAACGAGAGTTTTATTAAAAGCCTCGGCGAGACCGTTTGCTCTTGGGTAGTAAATTGTCGAGTATCGCCGGTCGATTCCGTGTCTCACGACAAAATTGTTGATTTGTGTGCTTCGAATGCGGCCCGTTATACGAGATGATCTGCGCGGCACTCCGAAACGGTAGACGACTTGGTTCTTGAAAAGCTGTAGCACGTGATGTGCTTTCACTTCTCTAAGTGGGCCACCTGCACTTGGAAAAGTAATGCTGTAGCCGCAAGAATGAAGCGATGTCCTTTTGAAGATGGTGGTTCCATCGGACCCACTATATACGTGCCCTGACATTCGAATGGCCGCGACGCAGTTGTCGGGTGTAGCACATTTGGAGGTTGGTGTAGAACCACTCCGTGCACTTGGCATTGGTGACGGCTCTTGGCGATTTTCATGCGGTCGGTCATCATCGAGGGCCGGTAGTACCCTAGTCTTTTAATTTTCATTTTCATCTTTGGACCCGGTCGGTGAGCGCCACAGAGTCTGAATGCACCTCTTTAACAATTTCGCGGGCCTCGGACCCGCTTAGGCACCTTAGCCGCATTTGATCGAAAAGACCTTCGTATAATGTGTTGTTTATTAATGCGTAGGACGGAGTTCTTTTCTTGATGCGATGGGCTAGCGACCTATCGTCGCGGTAGCTTTCTGTTTGCGAGTTAGTCCATCGATAGGCTGTCGCTCGATCTTCGTGTTTTTACGTCCTTCTTTGCTGTTGATTCTTTTTCTTTTTACGATTTGTGTATTGTGTCTATGTCAAGTTGTGATAGGACACGACGTCCAGTGAGCTGACACTTCCATCGATTCATCTTGCAAACAGGCGAAATTCTTTTGCGAGACGGGCTAAAGCATCTGCTAGAGCATTTTCTTTTACGAGAATTTTGTAGATCGTTACATTTGGAATGCTGTTCCGATGAGTTGTATGGCATCTTTGGAAGTATTGTTCGAGTCTTGGTTTAAAAATTCTGTATTGTCCGGCAATCTGTTGAATGATTAACTGTGAATCCCCGTAGATGTTGATGTCTGTTATCCCCATTTGAATAGTTAATTCCAATCCCGTTATGAGGGCTTCGTATTCTGCTTCGTTGTTTGTACACGGTTCTGTTAAGTGGTAGGAGTATCTTAACATCCCCGCTCAGGTGTTATAAAGATTGGCTCGATTCCTGCCTTACGGGCATTATCACTTGTGATTCTTCGTCTTTGTGTCTTGAATATGCTCCGTTGAAATATAATTCCCAACGTCGATCGTCGAGGTCTTCTAGGTTCATTATTTGTTCATCGGCGAGATCATCATTGAGAGGAGATTCGAGCTTGCAAAGGGTGTCTTTGCGAGGAAGTCTGCTAAGACTTGTCCCTTACGGCACGCGAGAGCATGAAAGTTATATCGAATTGAAATAATATCATTGACCATCCGGCAAGTCTGCAGGAAAGTGTTGGACGAGTCATCGAGTATTGCAATGGATTAAACTTCGAAATCGAGTTGACCTTATGAGAAAGCATGTAGTGCACGAGCTTTTGAGCGGCGAAGATCGGGGCCGAACAATGCTTTTCGATTGCGGGATACCTTACTTCCGTCGGAAGTAAACGACGGCTTAAATAGTAAAGAGCATTTTCTTTACCCTCATCATTGACACAGGCTAACGGGGCTCAGAGAGAGTCATCTAAAGCCGCGGTGTAAAGTATCGGTGATACTACTGAGGCTAGGAGCTGCTAAGACGGGAGGTGTCATTAAATATTGTTTAATGTCTTCGAAGGCCTTACGGCATTTCTCTTCCCGAAATAAATTTGGCGTCCTTTTTAACTAGTGCTGAGAAAGGTCGACACCTGCACGACGAGTTTGAGATAAAGCGTCGAAGATATGCCGGCTTCCCTTGAAAAGATCGTAATTGTTTTAAGGTTTTGGGAGGCGGCATTTATAAGATAGCTTTAATCTTCTCCGGATCGATTTCAATTCCACGATGTCGGACGACGAATCCAGAATTTCC
>JAKZJZ010002705.1:0-14095 GCA_022702705.1 Papilionanthe hookeriana x Papilionanthe teres | reverse complement strand
TATATATATATATATATATATATATATATATATATATATTGTCGGCATATTTTTTAGGTTTTAAATTTAATTTAAATATGTATATATTTTTTTGGAAAGCAGTATTTAATTTTTTTAAAATAATTTTAAGTTTGAACATTTTAAGATATGAAATTAAACCGATCTCACATCCCAAATAGTTTATATAAACGAGCACCACACCACAAACCGTGTATCTATCCCGAAGAATAGACACACTGCTTGATGATGAGGCTCGATTAAATAAACTAGAAAATTTGTGACATCCGTTTTGTCTGCGAATCAATTTTATAAGACGATAAGTTCCTCTGCTTAATATAAGGGAATTAAGCAGGGTTTATATTATCTGGGTTCTTAAAGTTCCCTATAAGGGCAAGCTGTTGACCTCATTTTTGATGAGGTCTTCTCTTCTTCTCTTTAGTACTTAGGATATAGCCTTAGGCTTTTCCTTTGACTGTCTTAGAGGATTAGAATTGGGACCCACCTTCTAGAAATTCAAACCACTTCTTAACTCCCTGCAAACTCTACAAACTTGACTATAGACCCCTAATCACCTAGAGGGTTGAAATCAAATGTGGAAGTTTAAATGATGAGTTCCTATAGGACTCTTTGGCCTTAGGGCGCCCTACGGGTGGCTCGGTCGCAGTGAAGGGGCTGACTTACACACACACTACACTTATACACTACACCTATACACTACACTTCCACATACCTCCTAAAACCACACCCATACCTAACTTGACCTCCTCACTCATGTAGGTGATTCACATGGATGGTCCTTAACCCCGAAGCCCTTGGCTAAGAGGGTTAGGAACAACATAGTGAATGCCTCAAATGGGTCCCTTCATGGCTCATATGGGCTTGATATGGCTTCATGGCTCAACCAAAATGACTTCTATCCACTTACATCCACCCAATCTTCAATTTCCCAAATTTTCAATTTTTGACCCCCGGGACCCTACACCTGCTTAGCCTACCCAAAACCCCCGAAATTACCCAAATTTCTCAAAATTTCCAAATTATCCAAAATTCTCCAAAATCATTCCCAAACATTTCCACATCACTTAAATTGATCATCCATACCCAAAAATACCAAAAATTCCAAGAAAACCTCCCAATACCCTCCAAATACCCAAAATACCCCTCTTGGCCTAAAAATCCAAAAATTCAGAAAATTCCCAGAAAATTCTAGAAAATCCCAAATATTCCCAATTTCATTTTGTCCAACTACACCATGGGCCAATTTTGTCAATTTACCCTACTTTTGTCAAAACCCCCGATTTGACCCATTTTAACCCTAAGTGAACCCGATGTCAAACCAAACCTACCCAATTGACCCCAATTTTGGTCTAATTCAATTCTAAACTTCAATTCAACATCCCCAATACCAATCTAGACCAAATCCAAGCCCAATTTGATTGACATTTGGATCCAATCTCACTTTTGGCCTTAAAGCCCGATTTGGACCCATGACCCAAACCTAACCCAAACTCACCCAATTCAATTCCAATTAACCCCAAATCTTTTCTAAATCTTCCTTAACATTCCCAAAAACAAAATAATAACATGATTTGCCCAAAATTTATACCCAAACCCCACTCAAACTCAAACCAAGGTTAAAAGGCCCATTTTTGACCTAAACCCAAACCTAGCCCAAATGAGCCCAAACCCCAAAATCAAAGCCCAACCAAAGTCAAAACCTCTTTGAAACACTCCCATAAACATTTCTCAACATTAATTATACATCAATTTCAACCCTAGCCCAACATTGGCCCAACTTGGCCCACTTGGACCTATATTGGCCCATTCACCAAAAGAGCCCAAATTCAACCCAATTCAAATCCAAATCACCCCCAATTTGCTTCAAGTCACTCATGACACATCCATGAGCTAAACCCAACAATTATTTGGCCCAACCTCTTTACAAAATTCCCATCCATAAATTCATTTTTAAAACTTAAAGGCCCATTCCTTAAACCATTTTAAAAGCCCACTTCCACCAAATCCAAAACCCCAAAAATTCTTCCAAAGCCCATATGACATTTCCCCTCATCATACTTTCAATTAAAATCATCCCTAAGTCCTAAACCAATGATAAAATAATTCTAAATGAAGCTTCATCCAAATTTCCACCAAATTATCCAAAATCCTTAAAATCCTTTTTTATGAAATTGACCAAACTTTTTGCCAAGCCAAAGGTGAGCCATGAAGCCATGCATGAGCCACATGTGAGCCATGAGAGCTTTGGACACTCCACCATGCCATATTGGGTAAGAAGAGGGGGGCTTTCCTTAATCCCTAAAGCTCATTAGCCTTAATCATGTTTCACCTAAACTTAAATTTAATCCAAATATATTTGGATGGAGACTTCTCCATGCCAAACCAGCTGATCCCTTTGAACCCCCACAGCATCCAAAGCCACCTTGAAGGGTGCACCAAGCCCAAATGGGTGGATTGACCCATTTAGACTCAAAACTAGCCATGCCCCATTCTACTTTGAATCAAAGCCTTTACACATGGCAATTGCCGATTGCTTGCACCAAGCCCAGGTCCGACCCACCGACCTTGAGGGTGACCCATGCTCAGCCGGCCGGCCGGCCACCGAGCCGCCGGAAAACACCATGGCCGAGAGCTCACATGTGAGCCAACTTTGAAATTCTCACCTGCTGAGTCGCCCCATCCCCAGGTGGCCATTATAGCTGTTCTTCTCTTGCTAAGAGCGAGCTGATCCCAAGCCCTAACTCTCCACGGGAGGCCCTCCACCCTCTCCTATTTAAACTCCACCCCTCTCGGCCATGATCGGAGCTGAGCACAAACCTTGCCAAAACTACGCCAAAATTGTTCCGGACTCCTCCCCATACACGAGCACTTGATCCCCGAGTGAGATCCCCCTGCCATTTCTCCTCCGCGAGCTCGATTTCGAGTTGAAATTCCACCCAAAACCGGGACACTTCTCCACGGTGAGCCAATTCCCAAATTGATTGGTTCTACACCTTCACCGAGACCATGGGAAGGTGTCCACCAGCAAAAGCCCCATCTCCGAGGCCACCCGGTTGCTCCGGCCTCCAAGCTTTGTGATCGGGCTTGGTCGAAATCACATCCGGACGATTCACCGGACCAGGAGACTTCATCTGGAGCTTGCTGGGATCCAATCGAAGGTGCAACAACTCTCAGATTGAAGCCACACTTCTCTGAGCAAAGGTATGAGCTAATTCTTCATCCCAAGCTTCTGGAGATTCTCCATTTCAAATGCCTTAGTTTTAATGCATGTTAACCGTATAGATGTGTTCGTCTCTTCAAGACGAATCCATAGAGCATAAGAACTTGAAAATCCATTGAGTATCGAGTGAAATCTTAGGGATTTAGTGTGGACGGCTCTCGGGTGAGGACGCTCGGGGACGATGAACGGATGCCGTCCATTCAATACACGTGCGGACGAACGGCTCAGATGGCGTCGGACCAGGAGACGGTACGAGAACCGCGGGGCCCGGGCTGCTGACTCAGGTGGCGGCGTCGAATGGGAGCGCGACGCGTGTGCGTTCGGAGCTGCCGAGGTTGACGCGGCGCCGCGTGGATAAATAGAAAATTAGGGTATTTTTCTATTTATTTAATTCCCTAAACTTCAAAAATTCATATCTCTGTGTAGAAAAATCAGAAAAATAAAATAAAAATATCCTCTTGCTCAGTGAACAGAGGAGAATAATGTGGAAAAAAATTATTTAATTTCATCAAGTATTTTATTTTTTATAATTTATTTACTCTCTGCATTATTTTAATTCTCCATGCATGCATACAATTCACCATGGCATGAGACCATAGGGCTTTTGAAGCTTCTAAATTTGGGAACATTCCCTGAATTTTCCAAAGTCAGAGGCCATCCCTATGAAAAGTTATTGATTTTTCAAGTTCAGGTTACTGTTTTGAGTATTTTAATTCCAATAAATAACATGTTGTGAAATAAATTCTAGGAAAATTTGGTGATGTTTCTTATGACCAGAGAACCTTAGGAAAAATAGGTTTTGACTTAGTTCATTTAAAATAACCCTAATTGGCTTAAAAACCCAAAATAGGTCTTTATTTAATTAGAGTTAACCAGGCATCAAATTGACTTGAAATCAATTCTCCACTGACCTTTAGGATCAGAGGAATCCACCATAAAAGTTTGAGGTCAATTGGACTTGGTTAGCCCCACTAATTGGGTTGATTAAGCCACTTAGCCATTTTAAACTTTAAAAATTCATAACTTTTAAAATACCTTTCAAAAATTCACCAAATTGGTTTTGGAGCCTCTCTGATATCAGGGGAACCTAAGAAAATTAAAATTTCAATTTTCTAAAAAAGTTGATTTTTAATAATATTTTAATATTTTTAATAATTAAAAAATAATAAAAATCACAAAAATAATAAAATTCACCAAAATGTCACATTTTGAATTTTAATCACATAGGAACAAATCCCACATTTTTCTTAGGTCTATTTGGTGAGATATTAAATTTTAAAGCTTTAAGGTAATTTTAAAATTAAAAAAATGTATTTTCTAGCATTTTCTCTAAAATAATTATAATAAATCATAGAAAAATCAAAAAATTGCAAAATTTTCTTCTCTGATTTCCTAGATATTAGAGAGATTTTTGAAAATTATAAAATCCATTTTTTAACATTTATTTTATTTTTAAATTAATTAACACTTCAAAATTTAAAATAATTATAATAAAAATAATATAATTCAAAAAATCACCAAAATTGGTCCAAATGCTTCTCTGGTCATTAGGAATGTCCCCTAATTTTCTTAAGGACAGAAACTTTCCCTTGGTCATGTTATTAAATTTTCCTTGGAAATCTCTATTTTCCACCAAAAATAATTATATAAATAAATTAAATACAGAAAAATCACATTTTCTCCTCTCATGTCTTTATTGACACATGAGTGAAGTCACATAAAAATTTTAAGTTCATTTGAGTTCAATTTAGTGAGTTATGAAATTATTAAGTTTAAAGGGTAAAATGGTAATTAAATTTTAATCCTTAATTAAAACTTTAGGTTTAATAAAAAATTAACAAGTAAAATATTTGATCCTAATCTGATTTGGATGATTGAAATTTAAATAATTAAAGGGTAGAAACCCATTAAGCAATTTTAAAATGATTAAACTTTAATTAAATAATGGATTAAATTTGGAAGAATAATAAAATTGGAATTATTAAAATAGGAATATTATTAGGAAGAGATTTATTCTTTAATTTAAAAATCCCTAAATTAATTATCTCATTAATATTCAATTCTTAATTAAAATAATAACTCAAATTTAAAATATTAAAAGACTTAATTATTAAACTCTTTTAAAAATTTCAATTAAAATTAAAAATAAAATAAAATTAAAATTAAATAAATTAAATTAAATTAAATTAAATTAAAATTAAATAATTAAATTAAATCAAATTAAATTAAATTAAATAATTAAATTAAACTAAATTAAATAAATTAAATTAAATTGAATAATTAAATTAAATTGAATTAAATTAAGTAAATTAAATCAAATCAAATTAAATTAATCAAACTCAATTGAATTAAATTAAATTAAAACTCAATTAAATTAAATTAAATTAAATTAAATATAACATCACCTAAGACATAAAGAATTCAAAATAAATCTAAAATAACTTGAACAACTATTCCAAATTTAAACTCATTAATGGAAATTAAACTAAAATCACAAACCATTTGAACACCAATTTACCCTCAAAAGCTTTAGTTATCATAACTCCTAAACAGAACATTAAATGAAATGTTACTTCACTTATAGGATATTCAAATGTTCTAGTTCACTCGAGCAAGATAACAATAAAACTTGAAATTCTTGGACGATTAATTCATTTGTATAATTAAATTCATTTGGACTTAAAACAATCCTAGAAATATTGAAAAGATGTTTAAGATTCCTCTTAAGCACTTCCTCAATATGATAGGACATTTATAAGAACAATTGGATTTAATCGTTCTTTGATGAAGAAAATCTTCCTCAAACAAAAATACAAAGACACTAGACGTCATAGGAAATGACTAGCTTATAGGATTAGGAATTTAGTAGAAAACCATAACCCTTACCTTAGCTTTACCTAGGAACTTGCTTAAATATTCTAATTGTGTTTTAAGTGCGGCTTAGGATAACGGGAAGACCCTCCGAGTACGCTTTTATTTTATTGCAATCTACTTTCTTGCAATTTACATTATTGCAATTTACTTAACTGCATTGCACTTACTTTTCTTGCATGATAAACAACTGTTGCATGAAAACTCACACCCTTAGGATAGCCCCTAAAACTGAAACCAAAACTAAGTTAAAAGTCATTGCAAGATAAAATTCACCGCCACAACATTTCAAAATATAAAACAAAATTTAATCACAAATAGAACACAAAACTACAATTACAATTAAATTAAAATGTCCTGTTGGATGATCGGGAATACCTCGGATGATGTAACCTACGTGTTGCTAACGGGATTTCCCACGGTCTAAATGAAAGTGTGGAACTCATTCGGTTGAGTTTAGCAAATTCATCTGGACTAAGTGAATCCGATAAAAATAATGATGCCGGAAGGATGGAACCGTGGGATCTTAACCGGTGTCGTTATAATCAACTTTAAGATTTGTTTTAATTAAAACATAAAAAAAAACACTTGGAAATTAAGACTTCTCTAAACCAAAACACTTTTCTCATCCACTGATTTATGACTTCTAAAACTAAACCTCTGCAACAACAAGGAGCTCGGAGCATGGTGGGCAGCACGGCCATCGTCGTCAGCAGAACTTGAATCTACATCAGCAAAACTTTACTAGAATTAAATAACAAAGCCATAGGACTTCGAGGTAGTTTGCCTAGTGCAACATAAATCCTCAACCCTTCGTTAGGCATTTGCATAGCAAATTAAGCCCTAACCGTCTTAGGATTCCGAGGTAGTCGTCTGATACGACATAAACCCTCATATCATCGAGGCTATTCGTATGATTCTGTCATATAAATATAAGCCCTAATTAATTAAAATTGGCGAGATTAAAACATTAAATAAACATTAGGAATTCCCGAAATTCAAAGCCTAACATTAGGATAGTCTGGGAAGTCGCCGAAGTTCACTTCGAATGCATTGTTTCTCCTACTTTTCTTCCTTTGGATTCACAAAACAAAATGTTCCAAACTTGATCCATTCCCTATTGAAATTCCAAAATTCAATCCCTTGAAAACTTAAACTTTGAAATCCTTGAGAGCAGAATTATTGATTATTATCGAGAGTTTTCTTAGGTGATTTCCGTCACTTAAGATGTAATTAACTATAGGGGCTTGCCCTTATAGGGAATTTTAAAGAACCTGAGTAATATAAACCTCGTTTAATGTTTTCATATTAAGCGAGGAATTTTGTCGGCTTATAAAATTAGTTCGCGGACCAAACGGATGTCACAAATCTTCTAGTTTATTTAATCGAGCCCCACCGGTCGAGCGGTGTGTCTATCCTTAGGGATAGATACACGGTTTGTGGTGCGGTGCTCGTTTATATAAACTATTTGGGATGTGAGATCGGTTTAGTCTCATATCTTAAAACCTTCAAATTTGAAATTATTTTCAAAATTAAATACTACTTTTCAAATTATTTATTTTAATTAAATTAAAAATTCGCACGACGATTTACGTTAGGCGACCCCTCTTCAAAATAAAACACTAACCTAAAAATATGCCGACAGATTTCGGCGACTCACTGAGGACAATTCCTCTCTCCATTTTAATCAAATAATTCTGCTTTCAAAAATCGGTAGTGTATCCATGTCCCTAATGGATCAAACAACCCTTCTTTCCGTTGGAATACTATGTTCATTTCTACCTTGGACAAGTATAGCCAACATTCTCCCGGATTTAGGAGCCACTTTTTAGACACCCCTAAACAGAGAGGTTCCGAGATCCTTTTACCTCATTTTTGAGGTGGGGTGGACCCCGATAGGTGTTAGTTTAGGAATGATCCTTCGAGTCGAGAAGTCTTGCTTAAGACTTTCTTTTCCTTTCCAACTCTGAATCGGATTCCTTACCTTCTTTACACCTTGGAACATTCCGTTCTAAATAAACAAACCCTCTAATAAGTGACTCTTTTAACAAATGATTCCCTCTTATAAATACATGAACAAAAATGAGTTCGGACTCTTTTCAATTCCTTTCTTCTCGTCCTAAAGAAAAGAAGCATAACTTGGGATTGACAACCAGAATCTACCTTGCAGAAATGGAAGCTCCGAAGCTGATTTTCTCCTTCACCAACGGACTGGACTTCGGCGTCCATAAGGATGAGCTGCCCGACAATGGGATCATCCGATTTGGACGAGGATTTGCATACACGAACGTCGAGGTCACCGACGTCTCCCTCTTTGCACCGACAAACAAGGTATCCGAGCCGAGGAGCCACTCGCTCGAGTTCGACCTTAGGTCGACCCAAGAGTTTCCTCCCCGCAAAGGGTCCCGACTAGGAGGAGTACTGCTCATCTGCGGGAGGACCGTTCTTACTACCCCCACTCGGTCTAGTTGTTTCGCACCTACCCCGACTTCGCTAAATCGAAGGGGAAAGAAATCCGGAATTATGGTAAACACCGTCACCGTGGAGGGTACGGATCTTCTGTAAGACCTTCCGTTTTCGAAATCGGGTCCGGTTCAAAGATTCAGTCAGCGACAAAGACCCAAAGAAGAAACGAAGTAGAAGGATCGCCGGAGAAGCCGTAGCTGCCGAGATTGCTTTCTGGAGGAAATTCCGCAGTTGCCGAATATACACCGCTACCGAATATACACCACCGCCCGACTACATACCACTTTTGGGAGGAAGCGGGTTCCATCCCCTCTCCGCCGCAGAGGATGAGGAGAATGTTAGCAAGATTGCCGCCACATTACCTCGGCCCGCATACTAAAACGATAGCGACAAGAAAAGAACTAGAACTACGCCGTTTGCTCGATCGCGAACTTTGGTAGAAAAGTTAGCAAGGAAGGAAAACTGCCCCGTATCGGAAA
Source organism: Papilionanthe hookeriana x Papilionanthe teres (assembly GCA_022702705.1). Lineage (NCBI taxonomy): Eukaryota > Viridiplantae > Streptophyta > Magnoliopsida > Asparagales > Orchidaceae > Papilionanthe > Papilionanthe hookeriana x Papilionanthe teres. The sequence goes on along the minus strand of JAKZJZ010002705.1, from coordinate 5,041 downwards.
TTCTACGAAGGATAGGGCGGGTGCAGGTCAAATCCCGTCTTGGGCCCCGAGTAGAGCCCGCCGTCATGACAGAAAAGCCAAGCAAGAGAATGAAGGCTAGCCCGCCTGTCGTAGTCTCAGGATTACAGATTAGGGAGGATACCACCTTCCAGGCATTTAGTCGACGGACCATCCGGTCCTAGACCTTCGCTGCTAGAAGGATGGTATGGCGTCCCACTACTGGGTAGTTAAGATTGAAACGACGGCCCGAGAAAGAAAGTCTCGCCGAGAGGCCGGAATCGAAGAAAGTGCTACTGCGATAAAGGGGACTCGTGAAAAAGGGACCCGGCAACTATCGCATGACAACCGCAAAGATACACAGAAAGCTCCGCTAGAAGATGCCATGGAAAAGTTGAGAACCGACATCCGACGGTTGGCAAAAGAAAGAGAAGAAAAGTTCGGAGATGAGATCGATTCATCGGAGTTCATGGACGACGAATACGCAGAAATCAACATGGTTGAGACACGAGCTTCATCGGCTTCGCAAGGTGCTCCCGCAATCGCAGAAGAGAGGAGCCGAGGCGATGAGAAGACGGCTTCGGGAAAAGGACGAGACGATCGCTCAAATGGCGAAAAGGATGGAAGAGATGGTTGTAGCTGCGGCCACTCTCCGCAGTCAAGTACGACCACATAGAGAGACACCCCGAGAGGTCATTCACATTGTAGACGGAGGAAAGGAGATTACATCCGTCAATGGGGATGATCGAGCTTAAAAAGGATACAACACAAAGTATGATCCACGAAAAGGATATCAAGAACTTAGTAGAACGAGCGGAGTGCGAGAAGCCTTAGCACAATCGAAGAACGGGACATCCATTCGGACGGGTAGACCTTACCCAGAAGAATTCGACGCTGTCAAATACCCGAAAGGCTTCGTACCACCTCTGTTTAAGACATTCGATGGAACCGGGAACCCCCGACAGCATGTTGCACACTTTCGTGCCAGTTGTTGCAATGCCGGCGGGAGCGATGCGTTACTTTTCCGACAGTTCGTCAGCAGTCTGTCAGGAATCGCCTTCGACTGGTATGCAGAATTACCCCGATGGTTCGGTGAAGACATTCTCGAGCTAGAGAGCCTCTTCATCAAGCGATTTGTCGGAGCTCGGCGACCACATCACTATAGGTGATTTAGTGGTAGAGAAATAAAAGCCGAATGAAACTTTGGTGGATTACATACTTCGATGGAGAAATTTAAGTATGAAGTGTGAACCACAACTGCAAGAACAACATGCGATCGGCATCTTGCTTAAAAGCATTCACGGCCCGATAGCACTTCTCCTCAAAGGATTCACTATTAAGACTTTTGAGAAGTTGTTAAGCAAGGCCGGAAGCTTGCAAGAAGAGGCGAAGCAATTAAGTTTTGTCGACAAGACGGACAAGCAGAAGCCGGTGAAGACCTTCGAAAAGAAATCCGGGATCATTGCAGCGAGTTGATAAAGGCAAGCAACAGATGCAAATACCACCGGAACGGCCGCAGCAACCACAACAGAATTACCAACAACCCCGGTCCAGCTATCAGTCGTCTCCGCAGTATGAACAACCGTCCCGTCCGCAACGTACATTGAGGGAGCTTCTGAGCAGAGAATATCCGTTCAAAAATGAAGCAGTACCGAAGATGTTCCGTAGCCTAATGAAAACTCCAGATTTCCAGCTGCCAGAACCTAAAAGACCAGAGGAAGTCAACAAGAACGGTGATCCCAAATTTTGCCCCTACCACCGGATGTTTAGGCACAAGATAGAAGATTGCATTACCTTTAAAAGTTGGCTCAACGACAACCTTCGGAAAGGAAATATAACTATCCCGAAGGAGTACATGAAGGAACCCCGGAAAGGAGGTTCCGTCGATGTTATCTCAGCCGATCCCGTCATTCCGATAGATCCCTATGCAACCGACGATGGATGGACTACCGCTCGGACGAGGTCTTCGAAGAAGATTTTAGACAACATCCGAACCGCCTCGGTGCGAGCTTCAATTCGAGTTCGAGATCCGTTGAGCCGGTACTATCACTTGCGATAGAAGAACCACCTCAACGGGAGGCGATTGAAGAGAAGAAGAAAATTGACGAAGAAGAGAGGACCGAGACTCCTAAGGCTAGACTAGGGGCCGCTTATCCTAGGATAGTTGTTTCCGATTCGGGGGAGAAATCCCTCGAACCTCCGATTTTGTATGATTATCTCGCTCACTTCGGTGGGATCATATAATGATAAGGGTGATGGCGTTGGCTACGTTTTGACTGTTTCTAACGATTACGTAACTAGCGACAATCCGAACATCGACTTCGATGCCAACAACAATTTTCAAATCATACACGATCTCGACAATCAAAATAACAAAGAAGACATCCATCAAGGAGGCTACGAGAGTTCAACAAGCAACGGATCTATCTGTGAGTTTCGAGGAGCTCCAGTTACGATAGAGTTAGAGCCTTCAGATTTTGAAGATAATCCGGAAGAGCCTGTCATTCCGATTCAGGAGGAGACACCGGCAAACTCAACACTAAATTCGAAGAAATTACAGAAGTCAACTTAAGAAGTGGAAGAGTTCTACCTCTGAGAATGGGTCCAAAGGACAAAGGAAAGCGGTGGTTGTTCAAGAAGAACCAACCCCGGCAGAAGAAATACTCGTTCGAGAAGAAGCCGAGACACATGGAAATAAAGTGGACTACAACGTGCTAACCCATCTTAGGAAACTACCGACCAAGCCGAGCATTTACGACGCTCTCATCTTATCAAAGGAGATGAGAGAAGCTCGATCGAGGCCTTACTTGATCCGAAATTTGCTTAGCTCAAATGGCCGGAGATTCCTTAGATGAGGTTTGCTCGTTAAAAGAACAACGAGGCGTTACCTTCACGGACGGTGACCTACTACTTGGGACGGCGAGATCACAACCGACCGTTGTACATTTCGGTTACAATTGGGAAGTTTACGCTCTCCGCAGTATTGGTGGATCCAGGAGCATCAATCAATATAATGAGTCTTCGAACACTAGCATATTTGGAAATTGATGCTCGTGAGCTCGAGGCCGACAAAATGTTATTAAGAGGATTCGACCAGAAAGGAGAAAGAGCCCTCGGGTCAATAACGCTACTAATGAAGACCGGTGACTTAGCAAAGACAACCGCGAAATTTCATATAATCGATTCGAAACGTCGTTCAACGCTTTCTCGGGCCGACCATGGATACATGAAAACGAGGATGGTACCATCATCTGCGCACCGGTGCATCAAATACTACGATGGAGGGGAACGAGTGCATCAAAGGCGACTTGCGACCATTCTCCGTACATGAGATTGGAATCCATGAAGATGCAGCTTATTATGCACCGCCAAAGAAAACGATCTTCTCCAGAGATACCGTAACAAATGAAGCAAAGAAAGTTCAGGACAACGAAGAACCTGAGGTTCTAGTCCAACAGTCACTCACCACTCCCTTACGGCGAGATGGTGAAGGTTTCTCCACGACTCGCATCCGAGGTCGAGGCCGGGGACGAGGTCGTGGTAGAGACGTTAGGACGATTGGACGAGAGGAAACCAGCCATCAATGTTGATTGGGAAGATAGTTCGAAGAAGAAAAAGAAATCAAACAAGAAGCGACGGCGAGTAAGTCGGAAGAAGCCGCAATTCAAGATCTCCCTCGAAGATGAAAAGAATGAAGAATATAAATCAATGTACAAGAAGATTAACCACTACGTACATACTATGACCCTGACCCCGATCCATTCTAATAAGATCGAGGGTATGGTGGTCAAAGAGGTACGTAATGACGGTGCAAGGCCAATCAAATTCTACCGTGGTGCTTCCTCCTCCAAAACTGAAAATAATGTACAATTTGAAGATGTCACTTCATCAGAATTAATGGAATTACCTTTTGAGTGGTACTCTCCCTGTGTTCAAAATTTAATTCAACGTGGTTTCTTACCTCGACAATGGACAAAAGGTCAATCACAACGTTTTGAAAAATTATTGAATAACTCCGGTCGTCCACCCAATTCAAAGCATGGACTCGGATTCGGCACAGTAGGGTTAGTTGACGATACTGAATTTTGCTTGGTTGTCACTTGCAAGTCCAATGAAAACTGCATGGAAACTACAGACGAACTCGAAGATTTACAAATTGGAGACACTCCACCAGAATTCGAAGAAGAAATCAAATCTACAATAGATGAGTTAACGGAAGTTAACTTAGGTACTAGCGAAGAGCCTAGACCTACCTTTGTTAGCTCTGTTTACCTCATTTTTGATGAGGTCTTCTCTTCTTCTTTTTAGTGCTTAGGATCTAGCCTTAGGCTTTTCCTTTGACTATCTTAGAGGACTAGGATTGGGACCAACCTTTTAGAAATTCAAACCACTTCTTAACTCCCTGCAAACTCTACAAACTTGATCGTAGACCCCTAATCACCTAGAGGGTTGAAATCAAATGTGGAAGTTTAAAGGATGAGTTCCTATAGGACTCTTTGGCCTTAGGACTGCCCTGGGTGGCCTGTTCTGGTGAAGGGGCTGACTTACACTACACCTACACACTACATTTCCACACACTTCCTAAAACCACACCCATACCTAACTTGACCTCCTAACTCATGTAGGTGATTCACATGGATGGTCCTTAACCCCTAAGCCCTTGACTAAGAGGGTTAGGAACAACATAGTGAATGCCTCAAATGAGTCCCTTCATGGCTCATGTGGGCTTGAAATGGCTTCATGGCTCAACCAAAATGATTTCATTCCACTCAAATTCACCCAATCTTCAATTTCCCAAATTTTCAATTTTTGACCCCCGGGACCCTACACCCGCTTAGCCTACCCAAAACTCTTGAAATTACCCAAATTTCTCAAAAATTACCAAATTACCCAAAATTCTCCAAAATCATCCCCAAACATTTCCACATCACTTAAATTGATCATCCATACCCAAAAATACCAAAAATTCCAAAAATACCTCCCAATACCCTCCAAATACCCAAGATACCCTTCTTGGCCCAAAAATCAAAAAAATTCAGAAAAT